>JAAOAL010000141.1:0-85455 GCA_013186775.1 Fusarium dlaminii | reverse complement strand
TAAAAATTAATTACTTATAAAATATATAAGTTTTATTAAGTTATTTATATATTATCTTTATATCTTATTAAGAGGTTATAAACTTTAACTATTAATTAATAAACTTTACTTAAATAACTATAATACCTTCCCCTCTTATAACATCAACAGCATCTGCTGAGATACCCATGCCAGGAGGCGCATTGCAGAAAGACATGATTCAATCGCTTGCATCGCCTATGTCCATATATGAGTTTTATGTACACCTGCCATTTCTTTCAGACGCGCTGAAAAATGACCCGGTACTATGTGCCAACAGATTCTCTGTCAACGAGACTACAAGGACAGTCGATGCGGATGGAAGCACTGGCTAAAAAATGGTCTTTCTTCTGCATAGCATTGATCGAACGGCTTTACAAGCTATCGTCTCAGGCAATGTGGCTTACACGGCCGCGGTGAAGCAGTCCAAGTGGTTGCAGATGCCTGCGGAGCCCGAGGGCAAGGTCCCAGGGATCTACGTAATTGGGCTGAGGCGCTCACTGAAGGATGGCAAATTTCTGAACATCATCGAGACAGAGAGACTGATCGATGGTCTTCGGCGATATGTAAAGGGGGCTCGGTAATCCATTGTTCCTCATTGCAATGCCAAAGTATAGTGTTCTTAATTCTGAATTTTACATTTCATGGTGAACAGAAGCCTTTGGTCACAGGGTACAAACAATCCACAAAGCAAAAGGTGATATAATCGACAACAATTCTTTTGGTTTGGCATTTTCGTGGTGATCAGTGAGTAGGCAGGAGTTAAGGGATCGCATCAAGAGGTCCAAGACAAGAGACGGCAGCGTTGGCTTCTTCCTGGCTCATCCAGGTGGTTTTTGTCGTTCGACTCGCTGCCTGGTTGTTGCTCTGACCAGAAGGTAGCAGATCATCGTTTTTCAACTCGGGTTCATCCTGAAAAGGGGAGAGGTTCGGAATTCGAACTCGAAAACGATTGTGAGAGCCACCCTGATGAAGTCTCCCATCATTGTCTTGTCCACGGCCGCGGCAGGTAGATTGACCCTTTCGACCGGAATTTGAAGGACACTCTTTATGTCGTCTTCGGTCTTGTAGGTCGCGATATTCAAAACATCCAGCGTTCAGTTTCCCACTGCCCAACGCTCGTCTCTTAGCAGCAGGTTCCTCAACAGTCTTCATCTCGTTCGTGTCTTGCACGACTGTCGATTCTTCGATAGGATTGTTTTTTTGAGCTTCAGAGGCGGGGGTCGACCAGCGGGGATCGCTTCTTGTTGAAAGAGACTTGAAATCTTTGTATAACTTGATCTTTGCCATCGTGAGTATCGCTGAGTGTGCCGTGCTGAGTTGTGTACCGAGGCAAGTTTGAGAAGAGGAAGATAAGACGGGTGAGAGCAGTGACCTTGCAGTGCGTTACACGACATAAGTCCGCAGTGAATAGCAGTGCCACGGCCCAGCTACCTTATGTATCTTTTAGTACCACCATAAGGTACTGTACGGTAACCAAAACTGAACGGACTAACTACTCCCGATGGCCGATCTTGTTTTGCTTCCGTGCTCTCTTCTGATTCTGAACTCCTCCTCTTCACATCCTCAGACTTCAACCATCACCCGCCACCCTCAGAACAGCGCACCCATTATGTCTGATGATTACCTGGACTTTCGTCCTATAGGTAAACGTCAAGGCAGATTCCATGTGGCTGAGCCAGTGAATATCTCATCCACAGGTTCCCGCCGCCCTCATGTGAGAGCATATCTCGAGTATATGTACCCAGATCTAGCACGCACTCTTGACAAGCGATGGGCGGATGCGTGTCGGGTTATCTGTCGTACATACTTTCTCAAAAAGGCAGAGAATGTTCACGCTCCTCTGTTCGACTTTGTGGTGGATCGTGAGGTGTGGGAAGAGTACTGTGAGTTGACTTGGGATCTAGTTTTGCCATGACTAACCACATTTTAGTTGCCGACATCAAGTCCCAGATGGCGCACGAGTCTCTGGTCAAGACTCCGCGATGGCCATTCAGAATGCCACCGGAAATGATGCAAAACAGCCACCCTTCATCACCCGAGTACGCCGAATACCGGAACAACAGGGTTAGATATAAGCGCAAGCAAGCCACGAGAGAGTCTTGGATGTCCGAAATCGACGCCAACGCCATTCCTTCCAGCGACTCCTCCTCATCTGTCCCGCAAGTTCCTTTGCCGACTTTGAACCCAACTCCCGGTATCTCGTCAAATGGCGCTGTTGCCTCAGCCTCCCAATTCTCTACCACCGTTCCACGCGAAATCAACGCCAAAACACTTACGACTTCCATGCCGCCAGATTTGTCTGAGCGTCAGCGGCGACAGTGGTTCTGGAAACTTGCTGGTGGGAACAGTCTCTTCTTTAGACCCCCTATCATCGGCCCCTTCCAGATGAAGCTCCGGAACCATGCTATGTTCAACACCTACGTCGCCGGCCCAAACCTTCAGCACTTCAGGGAAATCAGGTTGGCCCTCCTCCCGCGAGGTTGTTCTCTCAAGGCAGAGATTTCAACAATAGACGACAACGATGACGAACTTGACGTAGTTCTCACTTTGGGATTCGCTAAAGGGTACGGAGGAAGAGTCTGTGATCGGGTCGAGCTGCTAAGGTTCTGGGGTTGTATGACGGACTGGCTCTCCAAGGTTTACGATGGAGCAGCGCTGTCACTGTATAGCCATCTGCTTGACTCGTTTGTGTCTCTCAATGGTAGCATGAGTGCTGTCTCTGATGGTCACGATCAATTGTCTGCCAAGCATAATGAGCTTTGTGGCAATGGAGAGCAGGTGAACACAGAGACTCTGTAAGAACAAGATTAAAGATGGATAGAGCAGCCTTGGTACATGAATGTAGCTGCAGCACGATCTTAGACAGGTACAATATCCAAGGCCTCACATCTGTTCCTGAATGACTGGCAACCCAAGTCGAAACTAATGCTGCATCACGTTCATTACGTTCATCACCCACCAGTAAGTCCAATCCGTAGTATGAATTTCTCCATCAGCCATTGTTGAATCTATGAGTCTCGAGTACTCGATGGCCCAACATTAAGTTGGTCTTTTCAAATGCAAAGTATCCAGTTCATAAGGTGTGGTTAATGTGTTGTAGACGTCCCTTGGACAAAAACACATTTGCCCCGCTTTTCTGCATTCACTGAAGTACCTGCCTGGCGCTCGTCGCAGCTCACCTGTGGAACTCTTCACAACAACTCTCACACTTCCGCTCACATTCTTTCTCCACCACAACACATCTCATCGGCTGTAGGTGCAAAGAGCAGCTCTGGTATCCTGCTGGAGGTGCTGCCATCCAGCGTCCTCAGGCATCCCCCAAGGGAGGAGGTAATCAAGGAAATGGGCGCTGGCATGATCGAGCAATACATTGACCAGCTGGGGAGAAACTAGTTGGTTGTGACCAATTTCGCCGGTCTTCCCGCTATCTTCTTCCGAGGCGACCACGTGTCTTGCATCATCCAGGTCGGGGAAATCGCATATGCAATGAAGAACGGCGACCAGAGCTTGACTGGCATAATGATGTCGAGTGACAACGACTTCTCAGGCATAGTGTGGTTGACCAACAACAATAAGGTGTTCGAAGATAAGGACGCCCAAATCAAGTTCAAGCCGCTGGTTGGCATGGTCGAAGAGAAGGAAGCCTGAGTGTGCTTCTTAAGCCGATGAACAGTCTGCGACCGCTGTTCATGTCCAAGGTGAGTCTGATGCTACTTCCCCGTCTGGAGAGACTCCAGTCTGACCTATCTTCACAGTAAAGCTATGGCCTCACCCTGGATCGGTTGGCAAAGACGAAGTCGAATGGAACATCGAGTACGATGAAGAGGCCCTCTTGAATTACGACGAGATGTTTTGAATGCGGGAGTCAAAGTAGAAGACTTGGATGGGAAGTATCGCCTGACAATGAGTTAGGCGTGTCGCATTTTGAGATGTGAAGGTCTAGGGTGTACGGGGATTCATGACCGGATGGAATGGCTACCATAAAGCCTGATTAATTGAGCTTTTATTACCGTCACTTTGAATCCAATTCCGAACTCTGGAATGTGTGAGATGTCGGTAGACGTCGTTTGAAAATGTGTTTTGATGTCCAACATGTCCTGAAAACTACGAAGTCACGCATGCTATCACAGCCGTCATCAAAAGATCCCTGAGAGTAAATGAGAAATATGGAACCGGATCAACTGCCAAGCCATTTGAAGAATCTCTGTCTACTTTAAGCGTATCTACCAATCTAGTGTTTCCCAAGGAAACAATGTACTCATCCCTTCCGCAACAAAGCGTTGAGCCACAGCAGCCGCATCAACCTTGCGACCCAGCGACGTGACAGTGGCTATAAAGCTTCCGGGGTTGCGACTTCAAACATTTTGTCGGCGGAGGACAGGTCCGTCGTCCCACCGTTCAAGGCCGACGTCGTCTCTTTTTGGTCGATCTACATAAAATGCAGCCGAGAAAGGCTTGGTACCAAAGCGGTGTACGTACGTCCTGACTTGGTTTCGCTATTTGATATTCCACTGTCTCGTGGAGATCGTCAGTTGGTCAGTAGTCATGTCAGTTTCAAAGGTCATGGAATTTGACTCGGCGATGACATAGACGTGGTCGTACCCATGAGGAGGAGTGGAGAGTAATAGCCAGGAAGCGCACGGAGAACAATTTTCGCGTTGAACTCGCCATGAAACACGTCCTAGACCAGTTTGAAATTACTTGAATTCACAGAAACTTGTTTCCAAGAATCGTCCAAATCTAAAATCTTGGTGAGGTAATACGGGTGGGTGTCGACGACAATCTGCTTTCCTTGTAGGCTTCCAATTCTCTCGAGCGCTCGTCTGTTGATCTCGGACTTGGACGCGCAGTAGATGGTTCGAGCATATTTAGGCTCAGTATTAGACAAGGCTCTGTTGATATGGGTGAAGACCTGCGGCGATTCGTACCCATAGTGCTCGAGGAGTCTCACAACAGCGCGATCGGCGTCGGTGGTCGAAACTATCAACACTCGTGTGACATTGCCAGGAGCTGTCTCGACCGCAGCATGGATGGTGGCCAAGAGCTCCAGGGCACATGGAGCACCCATTAGCGGATCAATTTCGAAGGCAAAAGTGGTACGATCAGCGTCCGGTAGTAGAGGCTCTGACCTTGACCAGCAGCCTCTGACACACTTCAACTATTCCCCGTAGGTCATCTGGTGGTAGGGTAGTTCCAAGCGCAAGACTGGAAATATACGAATAAAGCTGTACAGACTGCAAGCCGTACCAGGGTGAACGACCAACAACTGGTGTGAGCACTCTGGCTGGAGAAGGATCACGAGGATCTCATACCACATATCTGCTGTGAGTCGGTGGCTTGGTTCACACTTGTAGTGACCGAAGCTGAGTTAGGCGACAACCAGTTGCTCAAGGTCAAAGAATCCATATTGAATGCGATTATCTGAGTGTTGAAATGGTGATGGGTGTGTTGATGATGCGCCCGGTTCAACGCAATAACAACAAAGGCTGTGTTTACCCGAAGCTTCCCCGATAGATTCCAGACCAATATTTTATATACTTTTACATGTAATATTTTTATGCACTTTTAAAGATTTATTACACCTATTTTATGTACTCCATATCCAAAGTTATATATAGCACTTCGTGTTCGTCAACCACTAAGCTTTAATACTACACTTATAATTGACAAGTATTGCAATTAACCTGAATCTATATATTATATTAATTTTGTTCTCTTGACGCTGTGCTCATGGTAACAGAACATGGCAGTGATGACTCTCATTGAATCCCGCCGGGTGCGCGCCCCACTTATATGTCTCATTTCACAACAACATCCGCAGTCAATCAAGCACTCCCGCGACGTTTCCACAGCGCAACACGAATACACAACATCTCCGCGAACAGGGTCGACCAGAAGTCGAAATGAGCGACAAAAACGAAAACATGACCGAGAGCCAGAAGGACCCCAAAGCGACAGGTGACTCTGGGCAGTTGGTGAGCGCTGGGTCGCAGAGCGGACAGCACGAGTCAACTGCTCAGGGTGCTCAGAACACTTCTAGAGTTGGCGAAATCACAGTCCCCTTAGAACTCCTGGAGTCTTTGGGTTTGAGCGTAGCTCGCATTCACAACTTGCCGTCGACGGATGGTTACATCGGCCAAATGCGAATGATTGTGCGAGATAAGTCGCAAAGCGATCGCATAGTAAGGCCCCCATTGGTTTGGGACCCTTACCTTATGAGATACACGTACTCGTACATTCTTGAGAACAGGCAGCAAGTACCTCAACTCTTGGAGTTGGTCAAGAAAATTAAAATGCCTGGATCGGTCATTACGGGCTGGAAGCTCCTACCTGGCGACGATTTTGTTTCCCTTCGCAGGATGTGTGGGATGGAAGAACAGGAAGAAACAGCTGAGATGACCGGCGAAAGGCTCGAACCTTGTCCTGCTACAGACGAAGTGAGCCAGCAGAGGTCTGGTCAGATGGAGATTGCAAGTCTGGCAGATGCTGAACCTCAGTCACAGGGCAGCGATCCAGACCAAGGTGCACCTCCCAACAAGCGACTGAAAAGAATTCAGTGCATTGGATGCGGGTCTGACAAGCATCGTCTCAGTGGCTGCTTGAAGGCTGGCGATGATGGACTTATGAGGGGCTGCCCGCGCTGCAACACCCTCAGCCATAACGCCAGTAACTGTCGAGCCGTCAAGACAGACAACGAAAGGTTCATTTGGTTTGTCAAGAAGCGAGGCAGTATGCCAAGCTTCTTAGACTTCAACACCTGGTTCCGTCTTGCGTCTTCTCAGGGCAGCCTCACAGTGCAGGACCGCTTCCCGTGGACAGCTGAATTCACAAAGTTCATTGCCGATGACATCGATCAATTCCAGAATAATCTGGACACCGTGAGGCTTGAAGGCGAGTTTGAACTCCCGAAAGATCCAAGATTGTTGAACTGGCGTGCGGTTGAGATGTACCATCAACGCCGTGCGAAAGAAGACCAGAAAGCTCCGGATGCTTCACGACAGACCGTTGTCCTTGATGGTGTCGTCATGAACAAGAAGAGGGCGGCGATGATGCTCGCTGATGACTGTTAGTCGACTGTGTGTGCCGAGATGGAACGCCCTGTTCAGAGAGTGCAGACAGCAGCGGACGCGAGGTATTGCGCTGGCAACAGTTTATGGAGGTCTGGGCCCAGTAGAGTAACTGGGTGGGAAAGGTCAATAGCATGGAAAATTCAAGTCTCGTCGCTGCCACAATGGATGTCTGATTCTGCCGTGAATGTGTGACCTGCCCCTTGACTTCGACTTTTCGTGATGTGACGAATTCCCTAATTCTCTACTACAAGTACCCAATACTACGTGCACAGCTGTGAAATTCCTGAATCAACTTGTTGAAGTGCATTTACCCATCCTGTATCACCAGGAAGCATCGAAAGATTCCCCGGAGGGAATTATCATAATAGTTCCATAAAGCATGCTAAGTATTCTTGACGGGGACGGCTATGACAGACAGTGAGGGAGACAAGAGTGGGAGCAGATGAAGGAAATAGTCATAGCAGCCGAGATCAACAGGTAGGTGCATGTCCGCCGCGGCGTGCTCTTCCTCTACAACCAACAGCACAACAGGGAAAGTGACCCGATGGCGATCAGATGTTACTGGGCCGCAGCTAAGGATTGTAGAGTATTCCAACTGAGCCACTTTGAATTCAATTCAACCACACATAGCAAAGCCTCGGTAGAGAGCCATAATCGTGTGCTGTGTAAATGTGTTGGCGGATGACAGAGAATTGCCCACGCTCCTGTTCCAAGTTCGCGATTTCCACTGGTTTCACTGACGTACAACTTCCTCACGAATTTCGGGCTCAAACAAATTATTAGATATTACCTTTTCATTCGCCTCAGCGACTAAAGCTTTATGAACACTGTTAACAACCCTCTTATTGTAAGCGGTAAGATATTCTAAGATGGTATTTATTAACGGGCCTGAAACTGGATAACTTCTCTTCTATACCCTAACTCAAATACTTTGGCTAATCGTAGTTTCGGAGCGCCCCGCGAAGCTCTGGGTTCCCACGTTTTCTTTCTACCCCATCCAGTCAGGTTCCACTGCAATCATAGTTTCCATTCGCCGTTTGCACCATTCGCCTTTTCGCATCACGGCATGAATCATTGCTTGACTGAGCACGAAATTGGCTACAGTGGTGACACGATAACTATCGCCGCCATTCAAAGCACACGGCATCCGATCTTTGTTCGCGGTCAAGGGCCCGATTCCACTGCAGCTCCGACACAGCGATTTGCCTGTTACACTTCAGATCATATCGTCACAATCAACGCAGTGGCCACCAAAACCGTGTCAATTGAGTAAAGATTGTGATCTTCATAGGCAGCCACACTGTCCTGAAGACAAGACGAAAGCAAATTCTCTCATGAATAACACCCTCAACCTTTAGAAGGATTCCAGCCTCCATATCGACGGCAATATGGGCATCGACATATCAACCCTAGGTCTTACTGAAGATTCGTCAGATGCGGATTTGGATACACCGCGTAGGCCGTGAATGCGAATGAAGAGCATCGAGGAGATCTGAAAGGCGTCTCAACCCGAGCATGCTCTTCCGTTTGCCTAGCAAAGACCGAGGCACTTGGGATATAGTCGTTGACCTCAAGCCGCCAATCGACGTTAAGCAGGAAGCAATTACCGATCTTCAAGAAGGCTTCGATTTTACCGATCGGTTCCAGAGTGTAGTTTGTCTGGAACAGGACTTTGCCGAAACCCATCTACAGGTCGTGAGGATGCCTCATAACATCTTTCGACTGACAACGGAACAAATAGTACAGAGAAAGGAACGAAACTTTGGTCGTAATCCTCATCATAAAATCATCTTAAATTAATGAGTTTTGATCCAAATCTCATCATGAATTTTAGAAGTTCTTACAATAATTTGACTCCGGCTGTCTGCCTCTCCCGCTCATATCTGAGTGTCTCTTCATTCGCTGTCCGCCCCGCACGATATACTCTCTCAGTACAAACGCAAGGTTTTTATTGCCGTGAAGAGGCCTAGTGAGCGCGGCAAAACCTACACTCACGACTCCCTCTCCTACTCCCACGCCTGTCTTTGTCGTTGGGCGTATAGGAGCACATTTTCCGACTCGTGATGTCGTGCTTATCCCCACCGCCTGCTACCACGCTGATCTCTCTGCCAAGTCCCACCACCGATCCCCTTCTTTGGCTCCCTCGTAGCTTGCATTTGTTGCTGTGCCTGGGCGAATACGACCCGACACGCAGAATGTGCTTGCAAGCGTCGATGATCCGGTGGCCAGCTAGGCACGCAACAGCCTTTGTTCGCCCCATTCTGCCAAACTGGAGGTTGTTGACGAGGTTGAGTCTCAAGGCCTAGACTAGACATGATGAGAAGCGCTGTGGGGTTTCCTTCTGATGTGAGGTTGAATTGAGTCAGAGAAAAATCTCTGTGAGACTTCCATGGGTTGATCAACGAGAGACGTGACAAGATTACGTCATCACTGTCGTAAGGCAACCGGAGGCTCGCTCTGGTGCAAAGCAATGGGGCGTGACGCAACTGCTCACGTACGGGCTGGAGCAGACAGCAAGGTTCGATGCAATTTGGAATGGGCCGCACGAAAGACTCTTTCCTGATCCTCTCGCCGCTTCCTCGTCATCTTAGCTTTCCAGCTTTCCTACATGTACTCCTTGTACTCAAATCAAAATCGGAGAACGCTTCATTGACAATATCACTGATCTTCATAAATTTTGAAATTCTTTATATAACTCCGCCCAGGTTTAGGATATAATGTGAATCTTGACGATCGATACGGTGGTCGTGGATGCCCGTCCTTCCTGCTCAAACTCAGCACTCAAGATGACTGAACCAGACTTATCATAAGATAGCCTAAAGTAATCATAAAACTCATCATATGGCTACAAAGACTTAGGATAGGCTACCCTAAGCTTAGAGGACGCTGGCGCCCCATCCTCGGGGTTTAGTAGCTCAAGCCATTTGTTGACCTTGTTGATACTGTCGTCCTGTTTGTCTTCCTCCCAGTATCCCATATCCTCCTCTTCACTTTCCGATGACACAGAGTCGTCATCGACAAGAGGCCCACCTGACAGGGCAGCGGCACAGATGATGGACCACTGGAGCTTGATCACATGCTCAAGCAAATGCCGGTCTTTCGTGAGGCGCTTGACTTTGACGATGGTACCAGACTCAACAGGTCGATTGCTGGATATATCATGACACTGGACGCCCAGGGTCTCCCGGCATTTAGTGCAATTTCTTGTCGTGCATGCCGAAAGTGGGCCGTTGCCGTAACGATGGGTGAGGTGAACCCTCAAAGCTGTCAATGGATTCCTCTGCGCTCCCAGATCAATCTGATCTGTAGCCATGGCTTTGACGTTAGAAGGCATCCAGACAAACTGGAGGGAGATGATCGAATAGTTGGGATCATCCTCGCATAACACTGCGCTATAGTACTTCAAACCGAAATAGGCTTTGCCCCACCACGTATGGAGCTGAGGACTGAGACACAGAAGATTCCAAGGCAAGTCGCTGGATTTGACTCCTTTGGTGATTTCCATTTCTGTTTCGCTGGCGGCCTCAGTGCTTTGCTCAAAGACGATGTTCTGGACGGTTCTGAGAATTTTCTTGGTCTTCTCTAAATGTTGTTGGTCTTGGTTCCAATGGAAAGGAACAATATGGCAAGCTTCTGGATCAGCCAGGCCAGTGACGATGCACCGGTACTGATCCAGTCTTTTGCACTCATCGATCGTTGATTTGGTCCGTGGAACTTGTGTCCTTTGGGATCGGGTGCTTGACGGAGCAGAATAGAAGGTGTTTCCACCTTTGCGGGGAGTCTGGGGGCTACCTCTAGCAGCAGTAGGGGTGTGAGGGCTACGATTGGATATGGGAGGGATGGTAGGGCTGCTGCCGGAACGAGGTTTGGTGATCCTTCCCTCTGAAACAGTGCGGCGATGAGAGCTGCCTTGAGGGTCAGGTGGGAATGCTGGGTGATATCGAGAGCTTCCCTGCCCTCCATGGCGTGAGCCAGAATCTTTTGGAGCTGGGCTGGGTGAGGGCGGGGGAGATGGGATAAAGTACTTCTCACGCTTGAAGACTGTTCTAAATCAGTATGAGAAGAAGCAACAAGGTGTTATTGTACTTACAATGAGCGGTGAGTTTCCCAAGTCCGTGGGTAGCGTCAACAACATATGATGCTCCTAAATGGGCAAACGCCTGGAGATCTCCAAGTGGCATTCCAATAAGGTAGCAGAACTGGATATGATTCAAAGCAGGGCGGTCTGGCCTCAATCTGACGATCTTATCCCGGATGACCTCGATCAAATCAAGACGGGCGTTCATCTCATGAATAGGTATCTCATGAAAAGGTAATAGGCCAGTCACCGGCTCAACCTGTGGTCGCGCGTCGAGGAAATTTTTGAGGGCCTTCAGACGGCTTGGGTGGCCGCTGTTCTCAGTAGTAAAAGCGGAGAATTCCGATGTCAGTTCTTGCTGCAACATGGCTGGGTGTGCTTTTGATGAAAAGGATTGAAAAGTTGAGTGCGGTGCGAGTAAAAAAGGTAAACACATCCTTTTTTTTCGGAAAGCCAGTTTGATTTAGTACCCACAGTCCTCTAAGCTTAGGGTGGTCTATCCTAAATCTTTAGAAGTTTATGGTGGGTCTTATGATGACTTTAGGATATCTTAGATGAATTTGGGTTCAGTGAACCCCACCCGTGAACAGCCTCCGCACCCAAATTCTTGACCTCCAAGATATTCAAGCTTTTTCACATCACATCACGTCACCACTTTTCTCAACTAAGTTTTCTTTGCTTATTCAAGCTCTCGCTACAAGTCACAACTGCAAATAATCCCTCAGCCAAGATTCACCGCCACCAACAGCAACAACGATGGCAACCCACGATCTGGAACAAGCCTCTTCGCCGTCGGCGCGACCCCGAGTCGATCGCGTAGAGAGCCTCATCCAGCTTGAGGACTACGAACTCTGACTTGCGCTCATCGAAGATATCTGAAAGGCGTCGCAGCTATCACGTGGCCCTAAAAAGCCTGACCTCACCGGGCTGGAGTTTTCATATCTCATCAACATGCCCCTCAAACAATTGCGAGCCCTCGCGGGATTGCTTCCCGTCGTATCTAGTAGCCTCCAACCCCTCATCAACAACTTGGGCAATGCGACCTGGTGGTGTAAGTCTCTGAATCGAGGTCTAACGTCCATGCTAATACTGATTAGTCCTTCAAAAGAACGAACTTCCGGATGAGCCCCAGAACAACTCATCCACAAGCAAGGACACTGAGTTCGTTCGAAGCGACCGCCTTCGAGACGAGTGCTTGGAGCTCGATGAAGGTTGCTGTGTGGTGACCGGTGCCAGTAATCCTCATGTCTGTCATATTGTTCCTTTCGCCTGGTCCAAGCATGAGAAGAACTTTGAGGTTACCAAGCGCTTGATGCCTGCCCTCCAGTTAGTGGTCGGCATCCAGTACGAAGCCATGGGCAAGCTGCAAGAAGGCGTCGGCTGTACAGACCGACTCTGGAACTTGGTGTGTCTGAGCCCCCAGCTTCACAAGTGGTGGGACCATGCGTACTTCGGCCTGAAGTACTACAGCACAAATGATTCTGTGGAAGAGGGCTTTGTCGAGATCCATCTCCAGTTTGTGTGGATGCCACGTAATATCTCTCGACTGGCAACGAAACAAATCAACCTGGATCAGCAGGCAGATCGATCCACAGGGCTTTTAGCTTGTCTAAACCATCACTACGGGGGGCGGACAACTACATCATCCAAAGAAAGCTGCGGCGACTGCGAGGTCATCCACAGAGTCAACGCATATGATATCACCGGCCGCCCGATCGTGAACGGCCAGATCATTGTGGTCAAACGTCACAAAGAGCATGCCCACCTCTTCGAGGCCATGATCAAGATCCAATGGGCCATCATTCGTGCTGCAGCTATATCAGGTGGAGCTCTTGCTCCTGATGAACTTGGCAGTGATGAAGATTAAGATGGAGGAGAGGATGATTTACCAGGAGAGATTGAGCAACAGGATCCTGGGGCAATTTCCAAGCGCATCCACGACTGGCTGGACCGTATATAGAGGGCATTTATCACAAGAGGCTCTGATAGCCCTTTTTGCATGTTACAGGGGCGTAAAGCGTGTGTACACAGGAGCGTGATCGAGAAGCTCAGGGGAATAAGACTCAAGGCGGCCGAGACTTTGTAAAGTTCATCATAAATTATCATAATCTCATCATAAGATATCATAAACTCATCCTAAACTACCCTAATCTTTATCTAAAGTCCCTGGTTCCCATGGTCCACGGCCGGCTTGCCGTAAGGCTCGCCGACCCCTAAAACCAAACCCGAGGGCTTGAGGGTTGAAATGACGCTCGATAACAGCAGTCGCAAGATATGAAACGTGCGATTTATCAACCCTAGTTGCTAACGAACGTACCGTGTCCTTGAATTGTCTTTTGGCAATCCCGAGCTTTTGTGCCTTCTTGCGCATGAGGCGTGAAAGCGCTGTGTTTTCGTCTTGGCTTTAACCTCGCCGGCCTTAGTCTTCTTGACCTGAGCCTTGTGGTGGGCGCCTTCGACTTCTGCAAGAAAAGGGTTAGTGACATTGCCGCCAGAGTCATTGTATTTACTTACCGGCGAATGATCGCCGCACCAGCTTTCTCGTCGTTGGGTCGGCCGCGATGATGTTAGCATTTGGGTATTCGGCAGCGGCTCTTCCTACCCAGCCCTTTCCCTTACCACCTTTCGTGATGCTCTTCTTAGACCAACGTGGGTTGCAGAGGACGGCACAGATGCAAGCCCAGCTCATTCGCCGTTTGCCATCTATCCCTACCTTTCCAAGAAGATGGTTATGCCACTTTCGTGTTGAGTCGGCAGTCTTGAGGTGGCTGGCCCAATAGTTCCATTCGGCCTTGTCTGCTTCGGCTGGAGTTAACCCCAGTCATCGTACTCTTCGCGGAACCTTTTGTTCCACAACTTGTCCATCGAGGTACGGGGCCGGCAGTGGGTGGTCAGGATCCCAGACCTCACTCATTGTGAGAATATGAAGATTTGAGGAGATGAAGATATTTGTTGGGTGGTGAGGGAAGAAGGCCAGTTATGCTTCTTCAGGAGGTGAAGATATGCAAAAGGGAAGAGGGTGCAAGGGTTCAGAGAAGGGGCGCCTGTTGAGGTAAGACTACCTTTCCATCGGTCCGGAAGGAGAGTGCTCTGAGAAAGCTGACAGCGCTTCTTGCAGTTCGGAGTTGGGGAAACGGTCGCGATGTCTGGGGGCGCTGGTCGAGTTTCCTGGGGCGGCGTGCCTTGCTAGCGATCATGCTCTGGTGGGAGGTCAAATGTGGGAGCATGTCGAAATTGACGGTTGGTCATAAGAATGTGAAGCAGACGCTGGTCGGGATAAGGGAAGTGCGCCAGACTCGTGAGGCTAGTTATGAGAGATTGCTCGCTGCACTGAAACCTCGGGGATGAATGAGGCTGCGCTGCGGTGGGCAAAATGTGTTGGAGCTGGCGCGAAGGAGCGAAAGCTAGGCCTTTAGCGCAGAACAGTGCGAGGATGGGGGCAGAGCCATCTGCACACTGGGCACCTCAGCAATCAGAGAACCTGGGTACAGGCTAGACAGGCCATGGCGAAATTAAGGGCGCGAAAGATGGGAAGCAAGAATATCATACTTCACCATCTGGTTGACAAAACAGTTTTTGATATCACATGGCAAAGGACCTTTGTAGGAAATCTTCATTCAAAATATATTTGATGAAGATATTCTTAACAAACATCAACGGTTTGCTTTCCACTGTTTCCAAACTCAGGGAGTATCGAATCTCCCATTTGTGTTTGCTGTATTATCCCAAACTCGCGCTCACTGGCCTCCCATCAGTTTTTATACACCACAAATAGCCAACAGCGACCATTGAAAGCAATTTTTAAGTGATGTCTTAAAATCCTTTTTATCCTTTTTGTATTTCATGAACCAAGAGTATACAAAGACTTAGGGCAGTTCTGCAATCCTCTCGCGAAAGATTTGTTCCGCTCGCTGCCATATCCCTTCAGTATCCCGGCGATCCAGAGTCAACAAACTTGGCAGAAGTAGTGAGGAATACTCGTCACTCGACTCACGTGCCACCATGGTAGGAAGATGATCAATAGCAATAACGCGCAGCTCAGGTCCATCGATGTGCTCGGAAGCAGGAACAGTGGGGTTCTCGAACGAACTGTAGCTGGAGTATACTGGGATGGGATTGTTCTCGCTGTTGGGGTCGCAACTGACGTCGCAAATGACCCGGAGTCGTCTGTCGGGTGCTGAGAGAGCTTCAAAAGTCGTGATAGGCGGGATTTTGTTAGAGCCTAGGTAGACGCAGTTCACAAAGACTCGTTAAACCTGTATGTCCTGTCCTACTCGTTTTGTCCGTCAGACAGTCTCACTTTCCTGCTATCCTTTTCACCTTTACGTGTCGTTTTCTTAGCTCTTCTGTGGTGTTGATATCGACCCCTCTTGACGGGTACCACATACCTGTCAAACTTGGGTTCTTAGTGATACAGCTGGAAACGTTGATGCTGTAGATAGTATATCACCTAACAATTGTTATTCGGATGCTTATGAACTGTATGGTTGACTGCTGCCTGATAACCTCTCTTCGGTTGTTCTGGTAGCCTCTCCAACTTCCATGAGCCTATCACTAGATTATGTGAGTAATCTTTTCACAGTTTTGGATCTTACATATTATATGTCTCATGAAGAGTTTCACTGACAGTGGTATTCTGAATCACGGTCCGATAACCGAACCTTGTAGATCAAGACCAGCTGCTAGGTTGCGACCTCAAACTCGAGCGACATTTTCCCTGTTGGCTGAGAGGAGCCAGCCTTTCTGGCACTTAAATGACTTTAAGAAGCAACCGAACCACAAATAGTATAGTTTAAAGCACCAAAACTCTTACATCAGACTTGTCAATCTCACAACCTTTCTTAGCATCACCTATCAGACTCCTACAAACGTCCCCAAGCCATACTCTCTAGTCCTTCTTGACAGGAACCTTTCGGTACCTAACAGTCTCCATACCAGAGTCGTCAAACGTCCTATCCGCAACAACCTTGTATCCTCCAATCCTAGGCAGTATCTTCGTCCAGAAGCTCCAGTAGACACCACCAAGGATCAAAACACCAACACCAACAACAGGGAACACGTAGTACGGATATCCATCCGCGTTCCAGTCACCATCGGGTGGGATGAAGGGCACCAAGGCGAGAAAGATGTTGGCGAGGAGGTAGATTATCGAGATGGGGAGATATGTGTGCCACGGAGATGTCCAGTTCTCGGACTTTTTGTAGTGCAGGTATATCAAACCTGCTGTGACGAAGCCGTTGATCCAGGAGCCGGGGTATGTGTACCTAAATTGTTAGTCTTGTAAATGGAGCGAGGAGAGGCATGACTTACAGGTTGACGATGAAGTTATAAGCTGGTCCAGCAGGTGGCGCAAGAAGCACAACAACCGTAACAATCCAATGCAAAAAAAGCTAAACCATCAGCCTCACCCTATAAATACAAACTTCACAGAACTTACCGCAGAAGCAGGCGCATTAAACGGCTTATTCGACGCCCAGAACCGACTAAACGGCAACATCCCCTCCTTGGCCAACTCCTGATTCAGCCTCGCATGCGCAAACGAAACAGCAAGCACATTCCCAAGATTACTCAACGCCACAAAAGCAGGAAGACTCCTCGCCGCCGCGCTCTTGCCAAAGATATTCCTGAAAAAGAGTCCTGCGACGATGACCTCCGACTTGGCGAGGTCTGATTTTGGGATGGCGGCAAAGTACGCTACGTTGGCGAGGACGTACAGAATCATCACACCGCCTATGGCTATAGGCGCTGCGATGGCCAGGGTCTTCTTGGGGTGTTTTAGTTCGCTGACTACGTAGTTTGCGTTCTCCCAGCCTTTGTAGCTGTAGATGATATTGAGGAGGGCGTTGGAGTAAGCGTATGCTCCACCGCCGCCGTACCCATCACCATCTTCGATTCTGAAAGCGTTGTCGAAGTTGTGGGGGTTGGGAACGCGACGATGGCCTGCGAGGGCGGCAAAGCCTGAAAAGACGATGAAGAGAAGAATGACGACTTTGAAAACGCCAAGAACGTTGAAGAGACGAATACCCCACTTTGGTGTAACGCTGTGCATGAGGACAGCGAAGGTTACGCACGTTACTGCGATGCCACGCGCTTCCCAACCATCAGGTGTTTCTCGCCCCGACGCAAAGAGGATATATCGTCCGAATGCAAGAGAGTTACCGGAGGAAAAGCCAAGAAGGATCATCTGCGATGCGAGAACGCAAGTCGCCAAGTATCGAGGACGGCGATAAACGCGCTCGAGATAATTCTTCTCACCTCCAGATCTGGGGATAGCTAAGCCGAATTCGAGAAAGACGCTTAGACCGCAGAAGGTGAGGAAGCCGCCGATCACCCAGAGCATGAGAGATATGCCGACAGAGCCAGTAGCTGCAAAGATACTCGACGGCGTTGAAAAGACTAAAGGTCAGCGACGTCAATGCATAAAATGCAAAACTTACTTCCTGTGCCAATCATCTTATTCAGAATCAAAAACACAGCGCCCGTGATACCAATCTTGCGGTCCTCACTGTACACAAAGTTCTGTGCGTCAATGGTACTCCCATTATCGGGGCGTTCATCACTGATGTCATCGTGTCTCAAGCCATCAAAGGCCCGAGTCTCTTTCCGGTCCGCCATTGCTGCTGAACAAAGTAAAGGAGATTTACGTGCAACTTATACGAGTGAGAATACGGCGCAGATCGATGTCGACATTTAATCCTGGTTACGCGGAATATGCAGTGATTTACTCAAAACGGCAGGTCGTGAGATTTGCGGGCGTTGGGGCGGCACACAAAATAAGCTCATAAGCATAAGACAAGGTTTCAAGGGTGCCGATCCCATGACATGGGGGTATGCGGGCACAGAAGAATAGGTAATATCATTAGGTACAAGGTAATCGAGTCTAGAAGCAAAAGATGTGATCGCTCATCTTGGCGGAAGCCCCAGGCTGCTCAAAGCCAAGGTTGCCAAGCGACGTCTTTGCCGCCTTTACCATCCCCGGCGGTCCGCACAGCATGATCTTCGACTCGGCGCCTGGCGCGGGGAACTTTTCCTCCATGAGCTCCTGCGTAGCATAACCTGTACCAAAAGCCCAATTCTCCGGTGCATTTTCAACAACGTAGTACACCCTGAAATTCTGTGGATACCGACGCGCAAAGGTTTCGAGTTCGTCGCGTAGAAGAATATCTTGCTCCGAGCGGTTCGCGTAGATGAGGCTTACCTGCGTCAAGTCGCGATCGTCTTCACAAATGGCGCGGATTATCTGAAACATGGGCGTTATTCCTGTCCCGCCAGCGAGCATGCCTATCCGTTTACACAGCCCGTTCTTATAGCGCATTGCGCCCTTGGGACCGCGGAAGGAGACTTCATCGCCGAGGGAGAGATTGGCGAGGTATTTTCCTGTCAGAAGCCCATCGGGGTAGCATTTGATGACGAGCTCGAGCTTGCCTAGATCGTTATTGTTGGAGATGGGTGTGTATGAGCGGTTGACAATCTTGCCGTCGATCTCAGCTTTGATGGCGAGATGTTGGCCTGTTGGGAGACCGAGGACCGTTGTGGGTGTTGGGAGGCTGAAGACAAGACGGTAGACGTTGGGGGCAATTAATTCCTTCTCGGTTAGAGGGAGGGCGTGGTATGTTGTAGGGTCGAGCCAGCCTCGTTGGATGAGGGGATTGACTTTTGTGACTTTTGGCATTTTCTTGTGAGGAGCATAGCTCATGAAACCGCCCTCTTCAAAGTGAAGATGCTTGGAGAGTTTCTTGGCCGTGATTGTACCAGCGACAGTGAAGAGCGCTGAAGCGATCAAGAAACCCTCCAGAAACCCAGGTCGTGATCCGCTGGTCTTGAGCTTGGGTAGTGAGTTGAGCATCTCAGGATTCAATCGATATGCTTGAAGTGCAACAGCGCCGACAGAAATAGCAGCTGTAGCTGTGAGTGCCGTTGAAGTAAAGCTATTCCCAGCAACAGCCTTTGGCGCCGCTTTTTTGAGCATCACAGCTTTAGGCGCGCCTCGCACAGGAGCACCACTGTACGTCCCAACAATATACTCCTCCATAATCTCAAAGGCATCTTCAGAATGACCTGCATTGTCAAACTCCACAGTCGAGTCCTTTCCAGCGACTTCAATCAGGACATCCGCACCACCAGGATGATCCTCAACATATTTCGTAACATCATAAACTAAACCGTCAGAAAAGCGTCACCGCCAGAACAAACAACATACCTTTTCCGTTAATGATTGTCCAACAATCATCGCGAGTGTTGTGAGCAGCCACTTCCTTAGCAGTAAACGAAGCCATTTTCTTTAACCGTACAGAAAACAATTACGGAGCGCAGGCACCGTCCGTTATATGAAGGCAATCAAATACCACCTCAAGGATTGGCCAGTTAATTTCCTCATCTGGTCAAGCCGAGGCTCCAAGGTCTTTTCTCGGCCGACTGTGGGTCCGGAACGGCCGAGAGACCGTGCTTGCTCCGTTTCATGATTTCACCAACTTCTAAAGGATATAAACCCGATCAACATGGATCAAAGGTTGCATTGACCGAGGCACGGAATTCGGTGTCAATGTATCCGTAAATGCCGTCGGATTTGTTGTTCATGCTGAAGACACGATAAGCTACCAACATTCGTACCAATAAAAGTTGCCATGACTCAAATGCGTTATTTCCATACGAATAAGCTAATTTAGTCAAATCAACGATACCCGTCCAATAGTGCAAGCCACACCGAAACTTAAGTACTCACCGGCGTACAGCGGAGATTTTATGCGCCACCGAATCATCCCGTCCAAGGGTCAAATTCTTCACCCCTATCCATATCCATATCCATATCTACCGACAGATTGCAAGGTTTGGAGATCCACTCAACATTGAGGCTCTGAGCCTCGGCTCATTTAACAACGATGGTCTATATAGACAGACACTCCTAGCAGCCTGTCAATTGTTAGACAATTCTCAGCATTCATCATGGCTACTAAAAGCTTCCATCTTATGGGTGAAGACCCTTCGACTGCCCAAGAAATTGAGATCCCTACGTCACTAGACGAGCAAGGTCTTCAACATTTGGTGGCGTCGCATTTTGCAATTGTTGATCCATCTGGTAAGTCGGTTCATTCACTCAGGTGACGTCGCTAATTTTTAGGCATTGGTTTTGTCACCGAGTCTGATGTTTTGACAACCGTTGCAGACGTTCTCGCTGCTGATGACATTTCCATCACCATCGATGGAAAGGCAGTTCGCGAGGTTCCAGGCCCAAAAGGTCTGCCTCTTGTAGGCAACTATTTTGAAGTCTACCCTGACCATCTCGGTAACCACCAACGGTTATTCGAAAAGTATGGCCCTCTCTTCAAGACCACCAACATGGGCAGCACCATTTATCACACAAATGATCCCAAGCTAGCCAACATTGTTTTCGGCGAGACAGACTTTTTCTCCAAGCGCATCATTGAAGGCCACCCTCTGTTTCCCATCAAGAACAAGGAGGCTGGTGTTTTCCTTGGTGACACTGATACAGAAGAGTGGAAAGAGGTACACAAGTTTTTGCCTCCAGCTCTTGGGCCCAAGGCTGTGCGTCACTATGCCCCTACCATGCAAAAGACTGTTGAGGATGCGTTCAAGGTTTTTGACGAACTCGATGATCGCGACGAGGCTTGGAATGTGTATCCCTACATGTTGAAGCTTGGATCCCAGGCTGTCGGCAAGCTGGTGCTTGGCATGGACTTTCAACACTTTACCTCTCCTGATGCACGACCTCACGCGATGGTGATGAGAATTGCGCAATCTCTGGAACTCAATAAGAAGATCACTTCAATGGGCAGCTGGTACAAGAACCTCCCATTCGGCGACCCTCAACGTCTTCGTGACGCTCGCGCGCACATGGAGTTGATGATGAAGGAGTCTGTCGAGAATGCTTCCAAGGGCGAGGGTGACTTGGAGCTGCAGGATGCTGCTGTCCAAGCCGAGAACATGGTGGATTATGTCCTTCGTGCTAGCGACAGTAAGGGCAACAAGCTTCCTCGTGAGCGCATCATGGAGCCTCTTGTTGTTGCCACTGGTGCGGGTTTCACGACAACCAGTTCTCTTCTGTCGTGGCTGCTGTACGGCCTCGTTGCTTACCCCGGCATGCAAGAGAGACTTCTCCAAGAGATGGTCGACAACGGCTTTGACGAAAACACACAAATCACGGCTGACCTGACCAACAAACTTACCTTCCTTGACAAGTACATCAAGGAGACACAACGACGACACAACCCATCATACCAACCTGCACGAACAGCGTCCGTCGACATGATTCTCCCCGGTGGCTATAAGCTTCCCAAGGACTCTATCGTCATCCCCGCCCTTCACCACATTCACAACAACACCAAGATTTGGGACAACCCAGCTCTGTTTGATCCTGATCGTTGGGACACTGACCGTGTCAAGAACCGCCCCAACGCTTCATACATTCCTTTCGCCACTGGACCTCGTATGTGCGTCGGTTTCAACTTTGCTCTCCAAGAAGTCAAGGTCTTCCTGCCCAAGTTGGTGTATCGATACAAGTTCAGTCTTGCACAAGATGGACCTGTTGAGTATGATCCAATGTTTCAATTGATTCGACCGAACAACCTGTATGTGAGGGCAGAGCGAAGGATAAAGTGGCCTTCAAAGAGCGATTAGATTGGGAAAGCATAGACAAAAGTATAATAGATTTAATGTACAATAGATGAGATGAGATGTATATAAGAACATTGACATGCATGTGAGTAGAGTGATGTCATCCCCGCAGCGCCTTCAAAGCTGAGTTCTGGACGAGTAACTCCTTTGGATCGCCAGCCTCGATGACTCGCCCATCCTTCATGACAACGGCGAGATCAAAGTCTGTAACATAATCTAGACGATGCGTGACTTCAATCACTGTTCGGCCTTCTATGACCTCTCGAATGATACGCCTTACGTCTTTGTCGGTAGCGTTGTCGACACTGCTGGTTGGTTCATCAAGTAGGACGATCTTTGAGCGTGAGAGTAAGGCCCGTGCGAGACAAAACAGTTGGCGTTGGCCGACTGAAAATCCAAGCTCACTCAGATCACCATCAAGTCCGCCGCGAGTGTCAATGGTTGCCCATCGAGTAGTCTTTCTTAGAGCTTCAATGAGGATTTCATCCGCTTGGATGAGTGCTTCCGGGTCAAGATTCTGTCGCACTGTGCCTGAGAGGCTTACGGGGACTTGAGGGATTGTTGTTATCTGGGATCGAATGTGCTGACGTGGTAATGATGTCAGGTCTTTGCCGTCGATATGAATGCTTCCTGACTGTAGGTCCAGTAGACGTAGAATCGAAAGGATCAAGGATGATTTGCCACTGAAAAGTCAGCTAGTTCACCAATTGAGAATGACCTCTACCTTCCAGTACGCCCACATATGCAGACTTTTTGCCCGGCGTCAATAACAAGCGAAACATCCCGTAGAACAGGTTGCGATTCGTCACTAGGCTGTTAGCAGAAACTCCAAGAGCAGGCTCTCACATACCTGTATGACGCAGTTACTCCATGGAACACGATTCTGCCCCCAGGCCAATTGTCTGGCACCTCAGTTTCATCCTGCTTATTCTCGTTTGGGGTGTTGTTGATGAACGACTTCAGCCGGGCAATGGCTCCAAGCGAAGTCTCCAGAGTCGTCCATTGATCAATCACCGTTGTTAGTGTCAGATTCAACCCTAGCAGGTTCACCATGGCGAGCCCAATAGCTCCCTCGCTAGTGGTGCCAGGAATCCGCAGGGCAATCGTCACTAGGAGGATGGCCATCCCAGCAACGAAGAGGTCGAGTACCAGTTCCAACCACCGTTGAATACAAAACATCAGATAAAAAGGCTTTTGAGATGTATTCAGCAGGCGGAAGCTTTCATCGAGAATCTCGTTCGTCCATCCGAATGAGCGAATGGTTGCGAGCCCAGCTGTAATCTCCGTGAATTGTGTGTAGAGTGGTGTTTTGGCTTCAAGATCCAACAGTCGCATCTGTCGGGAAGTGCGCAGGTAGTACTTTTGGATGAGATACAGAGCCAAGAATGAGATAGGGAGAAATGCGCCAAAGTAACTGGCTCCCGATGCCACCACACCAACCTGAACCAGGCATCGCAAGGTTACTGGAAGTGTTAGCGGAGTCTCATAGTGGGGAAGTGCTTACAATCGAGTGTCAGGTAAAACGCTAGCGGAAGAGACATATCGATGAGTGTCATGTCCTGGCTGAAGCTACTTGGATCAGTAAAGACTTTGGAAACTCGCCTTGACCTACCGGTTCAAAATGCTGCCGCTTTCTGTTGATGTGAAGAAGTGTAAAGGGGCTCTGTCGAAACAATGTTAGCCACCAACCTCGACACCAAACATTCCAACTAGACGATGAACGTACTTGCAAACAGAGTTCAAAAGCTGCTCATGGAGGTTGTTTGATGACTTTTCGACACCAACAATGAGGAAGTAACTGACGGTCAGCAAATTTCATCCATAGGCGGTTTACTTACTCGATATTTAGAAGTGACAGGACCATTGAAGCAAAGACTAGTCCGATATATCCACCTGCATAATGAGCATCCTTCGAGCCCTCGCCTTTCTCCGTCCAAATTCGTAGCCAGATTTCTATATCATTAGCTTCATCTGAATGACGAGCACAATACTCACGAGGCATTGCTTCAAGGACGGCGCCAATGACTGAATTTGGAAAGATAATGCTAATCACTTTCCAACCCATCGACCTCACATATATCTTGTAGCAATTTGTATCCCCAGTCTTCCGAGCCAAGTCAATTTCCTTCTTTGGAGAAACCATGACTATGTCTTTTTGTGTAGACTCCCGAGTTTCGATTGGTTCGATAGTGTTTAGAGTTTCGGTGGCTTCAAGTTGAGAGTATGGAACTTGATTGCGAGTGATTCGGCCGTCCTCAATCACGGTAACAAAGTCCGCGAATGGGAGATAGTGAACTGAACAGTTAGAAAAGCTTCAGATCGGGAGAGCTCATACCGTTACTGGTTACCAAGACAACAGTGCTCGTCCGAAGCAAACCACCAGCCCCAAGAAGGCGATGGAAGACTGTGTCTGCAGTCGTTTTGTCAAGGCTGCTAAAGACATCATCAAGTATAATGAGCATCTTTCGCGAATAGACAGCTCGTGCAAGGGCAACTCGCTGTTTTTGACCTCCACTTAAAGCCACTCCACCAGAACCAACAATTGTCTCTTGGCCTTGGGGCAGTTGATGGAGATCCTCTTCCAAAGCGCAAGCATGAAGAACTGTCGACAGCCACTTGTCGTCCATCGGCGACAGCGCAACGATATTTTCTCGAATTGTGGTGTTGCGTAGCCATGGCACCTGGTCGCAATACGCAAGAGAGTCCTCGGTCTTGACCGTTCCCTCTAATGGTATAAATTCGCCGATGATAGCTCTCAAGAGCGATGACTTTCCGCAGCCTACCCTGCCTACAAGCATGTTGAGTGTTCCGGGCGAGATTCGGAGGTTGATATTGGCGAGCAAAGAATTTCTGTCAGGCGTCTGAAAGCTGGCGTTCTGCATAGTGACGGCATCAACATCTACTGTCTCCTTAGCAACAACCTGCTCATCCAGGAGCAAAAACGCTTGAATCCTGCCACAACCCCCGACAACACCTGCAATCTGCATCAAAGAGACGAGAATCATGACAAGTGGTTGAGTCACAACAGAAATCAGGGAGAGTGATGTGAACGCCTCTGCGACACTCAGGCCTTCATTTGCTTTGGTCCAGTAAATTGCAGACATGATGACAACTACTGGAGTCAACTGGGCAGAGATCATAGCTGACCAGTTAGCGATGCAACGTAGTCATGAGGCGACTTACCAAGGGCATTGAAATAGACGAGCAGCCATCGAAACTTGGCAGATACTTTGAGCTCTTTGACTCTTAGGCCCTGTACCATTTTGAGAAAGAAATCTGTCAAGCCCATCATTTTGATGCCCTTCATCTGATTGAGCATGCTTGATGTTTCACCAACTCGCTTCTGAACGGCTTCATTCCACTTCACTGTCGCTGGCTCCATGGCTGGAGAGATGACGCCGCTGAGGATCGTTGTGACTTGACTGTTAGCTTGGTCAATCGCTGCATAGGGTACTCACCGATGGTTGGAACCAGCACAAGCAAACTTGGCTTTCCGACTTGACGATAAAGCAGATAAATTCCCACAGGAAGTTCAAGCATGTTTGCCCACATGTCATGGACCGAGGCTCCGGCAGCAACAATAGTCTCCACGTCCGCCGCCATGAGTGTAACAGGTGCAGAGTCCTTGATGGACGTGGTCTTGAGCTTGAGTGTCTTCTTGAAGATCAACGACACCAATCCACCTCTGTACATAGTCACCAACTGATAAGACATGTGTTTGTGCCAGGCACCAGAAATGGCAAGGCCGAGGTAGATGAGGACTGTCGCTCCGATGAGCCCGCTGGAAGTTTGGACTGACATTTCCTTTTTGCTGACGAGCACGATGACGGATTGGATAAGGAAGGGCTGCGCAAAGTTGAAGCCGCTGTGAAGAAGTCGAGGGATGATACCAGCAGCGAACTGCCACTTGTATGCGAGGAAAGTGGATTTCAAGAGACTGGGCTGGCCACTGTTGCGGGCTGTAACTGTTAGATATCCACAGTAATAAGGTTCGGGAATGTCGCAGTCTAGACTCACCCCGTTCCCATTGTTTCTCCAACGGCGCGGATACATGATCTGTATCAAACTTTGAGTCTATCGCCTGTAGATCTTCGGTCTCGAGAACAGTGCGATGGCCTTGCAGAAAGAGTCCATTCAACCACCAGAAGAAACTCCTGTTGACCACTCCTGATGATGTCTCGTGTATTTTTTCTTTTTCGCCGAGTAACGTCTTTGGTGTTTCTTCGAGAGTCAAGAGGATCGTCTTGATCACAAACGAGGCAGTGAAAACACCTGCAATACTTTGCATCGATCGTATCCAAAAGGTTCGGACGAGGGCAATGTCGAGGATGATGGTGGTGACAAGAAATGCTCCGATCAACTTGGATGGCTTCCTGGAGTTTTGGTGTTCGACAAACGACAGAGCGGCAAGTGCGAATGATTCGATCAAGCCAAGGACGGGTTCAGCGATGGCTGTTTTTGTCGGGTTTTGTCGGCACCAGAGGACAAGTAAAGCGGTTTGAAGGCTGGCATAAATGGCAATCATGCCCTGAATTGTTAGCACAAGTAACAAGTAGAAATGGTCGCTTACCATTTTTGCCCATAGCAAGGGTTGAGATTTGGTGACCCTTTCATTGTTCCAAAGTACACAGAGCCTCAGCGGCACAAACAAGATGAACAGGCCAGTCGGGAGGAGAGACAGAATACTTTGTTCAAAAAGAATTGTAAAGTCGAAAACGCCCATTCGCTGGGGACCAAAGTTGCTGTCCGCATTCATGGTATGAGTCTGTCATAATCTTGAAAAGTCGCATGTTGTCGCGTTCCTTCAGGTTATATACCGTCGATTGGGAGGAAGGTGCGCAGCGCTCCAAAACACCAGAAAAGGTTTAGCGCGGAGTCATGATTGATGATGGTGGGGCCATACAGAATACAGAATACGGAATACGGAATACGGTGTACGCATTGAAGCTTCCTTGGTGCCAACCTCAGTCAACCTTGGCTTTTGTTTATTGGTCAAGGTGGTTGACAAGCGAGCGTGACACTGCACTGTATAGCTAAAAATAACCTAGCCTATAGTAAGTTAAACCTTAATAGACTTTAAAGTTTATAGCTATATATAATTTAGAGACTTTACTATTAATACTTATATAGCTATTATAAAAAGACCTAAATCCTATTTATTAATTATTAGTTATTAAATATATTAATAAAGAAAACAAATATATTTACTTAGCTTCTTTTATATTTTACTATTATTTACTCCCTTAACCATTGAGCCCTTGCAACTATGATCTATATGCCTTTTCAAGTTGCACGGGCGAGAAAACGTCTTTCGACATGCCTTGCATACTGGACGACTCGTATCAATTCCCAACCTGGAAGCTTCTGCCGGATGGTGAACCTTCATATGCTCATGTAACTCTCGTGTGTATGGATGTCCCTTGAAACACAAGTGGCACACTTCGGGCTTCAAAATGTGGCGAAGATTGCGACTGAAGTAAGAAGCAAGTTAGCGTTTTGTTCCTACAATGGCTTCTAAAATATACCTCAGACTTCGAAGCGGTGACTTCTTCCCCCTGGTAGCATTTCCCTTTTGTGGAAGTGATGATTCGTTTATAGGGATTGATGGAGAGGATATTGAAAGTGTTGCAGAAGATATAGGTGAATATTGATGGGCGGAACTGGAAGAAGATATATCGTTCTGTATGTAATTCGGCTCTGGCGAGTGCCACGGGGCGGGGGATCGTGTGATGCAAGGGGAGATAATAGTGCTCTCGAAGCCAGGTGATAGCGATGAGCCACTTGAAAACGTTACATGATCCATGCTATTTTGTGACAAACCAAACACATCAGATACAATCGGATCATGAAATGTGGTGGGACAGTCTGTATTTGGGAATGAAGTGTTATCTGTTCCGCTCGTTACGTCGGCTAGAAAGTCAGGGTATGCTCCATCAGGTAGGCACTCATCGCATGCTATAGCGAGACCCAATAGTGGATCTCCCATTGTCAATGCCGTGTCGTCTGCTGGCTGGTATGAGTCAAAGAAGGAGAGGTCCATTTCAGGAGGTATAGACCCAAAAGGATCTTTCAGGTCCATAATCAGCGACATATCCTCGTCGGGCAGGTTGTACTGCCACTTAGCGTCCATTGTGAGTATAGACGACTTGCTAGCCCTTAATTCGAGGGCTCATTTAAATTCGTACTTATGGTGGACCGCCTTGTGCGGTTGAGGTAGAGGTTGTAGGTAAGTTGGGTGGCTGCGTTGGGCAGAATTGTGGAAGCTGTTGGGTCTGCAAAATAATTTCAAGTAATCCTCGTACTGGTAAAGGCACGAGTGACTGGACACCTTTTAATGACATAATCCGGGTCCTCAATCTATTGAATCCAAAACTTGAGTCAGCGAGGAAGTTCTCCATCAAGCCGCGCTCTCGCTGAGTCACGACACGTACCTGCTGGGTCGATATTCATTGCATTGAGATACAATTCTCTTTCCTCACTCTCCTGCGAAGACCGACGCGACGTATTGTTAAACATATCTCAAATTCAGTTTCGGATCCCAAACAGAAGGTGTATAAAGGCATCGGAAGAGCCAGTGAGGTTCCGTAGCAAAGTGCTACCCTCTTGGACTGTCGATGACATGGTACAAGAACCATCTCTTTGTAATCCAAAACTGGAAATTTGAGATATCCGGCAATGCTCACAATCTAGTAGTTCTTTGTGTGGGGCTCTACATAGCACGGCCACATTAGTGATTACTTCGTTGGTAGGAACGACAAACAAAACCTTACCGATGTTTTGGTGGAAAAAGGCTTGTGGGTAACATGATAGTTTTCCAATCTCAAAGGCATGGAATATTGGTTGTGCCCGGAAGCAGTATTACAATGATTGACAGTTAACTATGCTTCCGGGCACGAAGGTTAAAGCTGCACAGAGACAACCTCCAATTGAAGCATGCTGCAAAAAAGGGATGAAGAAGGAAAATGATAGAAAAGGAGTGCACTGACGAAAAACAAGGCGATTGTGCGGGTTTTATCAGCCAAGCGTCCTCCATGGTTGTTTCAAGCGAATACCTTGCACCGAAATGACGTACCCTGGTATGCACATCTTATTGGCGGAAAGGGGAAGCCTACACATATGATTGTAGGCCCCAATCAGGCTGTCAGGCACCAATGCAGAAACGGGAGCAGAGGAGGCCTCATTCCACAGCCTGATTACAAGATACGCAGATTTGACCGTTGGCAACATCTCAGCGTTGACCATCTTGATCCATCAGTTTTGGACAGACGTTATTGCACTTGAGAACCCTCTAGCTTATCTGCTGCTATCCTGTCGAGCCCTTTAGATGGCGACCATCGACCAAGCAGGAGACAACACGTCTCAGTATCATCATTTCGTTCCTCAATTTCTATTAAGAAATTTTGCTCACGACTTCGAGCCCAAGGACTGTACCGAATCTGAACCATCAGAAAAATGTAGAAAGAACAAGAAGAAGAAACAGAAGAATCGCCCTAGTCTTGACAGTGGAAAATTGAAAAGATACCCTGGCGACAAGGTTGTCAATAACGTTAACCTGCTTCAAACACCTTATGTCATCGACGAGAGCCCGGTCAAGCGAATTCTCGGATTGACAGACATGTATAGGGACAAGAATGGAGCCACTAAAAAGGAGCAGCATGAGGTGGAAGAAATGTTCAGCAAGATGGAGAACCAAGCTCAGAGAGTCTTCCGAAAAATCACCAAGGCCTTGGAAGACGGCGACAAAGTCGTATGTCTCCCAAGATCAGAAAGAGATCTTATCCGCAAATTTCTCTTTCTAATGAAATTTCGTGGGTCCACGTTCCATAAAAGATTCTATCATGAAGCAGTTGAGAACTACTGGGCCAACGATAAAGTCATGTTCAGACAGTACATGAGAGATCATGGCTTTACGCGCCCTATTCAGGTGTGGCTTGAGAGTCTCAAAACAATCATGACGCTAGAGATGGATCCGGAAAGAGAGTGGATGGACAAGATTAAACAACAGATGTACTCACATGATGCTGACTGGCTTATCATGCATGTTCAAGGGATGTACATGGCTATTTGCACACCGTCAAATCCTGATGACGAGTTCATACTTACCGATAACAGCTACAATGTTTTCGAAGGGCCCAACCACTTTGCACAGGACATACAGACTGGGGAGGTCCATGGGGTAGCTGATGTCAACTTTCATGAATTTGCTCCGGTTTCGCCAAGATTGATGATCGTCTTGCGTCACTTCCTCTTGCCAGTTCCAGAGGAAGACATTCTGGAATGGAGAGAGACTATGCGCTATACCTCCGTTGACGATACTATTGGTGTCGACACAAAATCTTCATTGGAAGATCTTCCCATAAGAAAGGCGAGAAACAGCTATTCGAAGATTGTCAACGGGCAGGTAATACGGGTCGAAGGGGGGCGTGATTCTTACACCAAAGACGACAAATTCTATTTTAGCCTGTTTCCAGTGGGGCGAGATCATGTCAACAAACTCAACAAAATCCTCCTCGAAAACTCATCACACTGCTCTCGCATCGTGTTCGGGAGTCAGTCGTCTTTCCTGCGCTCCCTTGAATACTACATGACCTCGCCAAAGGTTATCACTGGTTGCGATGCTGACGCCATAGTTGTGCAGCTACGGAAATTGGATCGACTGATGAAGGAGATGGGCTCAAAGCGACAATCTCAATGGTTTCAAGCTCCTAGTCCGCCTATGCTCAGTGGCGAGAAGCATGAGGCAAAGTTCACTGCATATCACCAGTACATGAAGAGCAAAGAGGAACATGACAGTAGCTTTCCGGCCATATATAAAGCCTTCGGTAAGTCACGAAAAAGCACATCTCAGTTGCAATTGCTGATATAGCGTAGCTCGTGGTGCTGGGAATTGGTTGAAAGATTGGGAACAGGCTAGCCGTATGCAACGGCTACGAATCAAAATTGATTCTTGGAGCTATCAGTACGGTGTGGATGAAGTCGTCCGAAACAGGAATCGCAATTTACTACTTCAGATGTACATGCTCTTGCCACCTACGAGGTTTTGGCTCTACATGAAACGGGTACGAATTATGCTATTGAGCCCAGAAAACATTTTTATCACTGTTCAGCCATTGGTGGAACTCCTCAACAACCCAAATTTTCGAGAAGGCCCAGAGGACATTTTCAGCAAAGGTATTTAGCAATCAGCATCGTTACAGCAAGTGGCTAACGCATTGCATCGCGAGTTCACAGTTCAAACTATCATCCGAAGAGATAGACTTAATCATCTCATACACTCCACCGTCCAGAATGATATCAACATGAAGCAGAATCCCGAGCTTGATAGATGGTGCTACGCAACATCCCGGATAGAAGCATTTGAAAGTTATTTTATTACATGGAACTTTGCCCTCAAGCTGCCTGGTACGTGAGACCTAATACCCCTTGTTGACCCCGAGGATATGCAAAGTAACGATATTCAAGGCTCTATAAAAGACTGCGGTAAAAATACCTAATCATAATTTACCACTAAGAGGTCGTTAAGCTGACCAAAAATTAGGAATACATGAGATCGAGAAACTCGCTGCATCTATGGAACTGTCGATTCTCGGTACCAATACCCATAAGCGACCGGAATTTGATGATCCAGGATTCAGCGAAGATGACAAAGTCGAGTTGTTAACGAGAGTGATGGTGAGGCGGAAATTTAGGCAAGCAATGTCCGCTCGACTGGATGAAGGTCTGGCTGAGTCATTGAAGGCCGTTCTCTTTAAGTATACATACCCAACTCCTCCGACTATGGATGACTGAGGATAGACCCCGCCAGAAGTGTAATATGTGTGTTCAGCTAGTCTCTCCGTTATAGTATGGGGAATTTCAATGTGAAGGAACTTCCTATCTTCCCTGTGCTTCGTTTTGCTAAATGGTTGGATCTTAGTATCTCATACCTTGTCCCGTTTCAGAGTGCTATCATATTCTATACTCTATTTGAAACTAGCAAGTACCAATGTTTGCCCCCGACCCTCAACATTCGTAGCGAGTGCTTTGTTCTCCCTCCTTTATAACATCATTCTCGCCCTTCATCGCACCAAGAGCACGATCGACGCAGGAGCCATGCTGGATTTTGACAAGCCCTTACTTGATCGAACGTAGTCTTGAATCTGAAGTCCAATTCCATCGGATTCGAATGAATTTAATTGACTTTATCAGAATACCATCCTTCCCTGTCACTGTCCTGCTCTCGTAAAAGTAATCAAAGGCCCCTGTTCTCATTATACTGCTTATATTAGTTTTTACAATGGCATAAGTATGCTAATAATAACAGAGGAGCCAATTAGAAGAGAGCACGTAGAGTAGTTCTGTGCTTATAATTATACCTTATGGTCCGCCTACTAAGCGCCTTAAGTATGTACTCGTTCTGCATTTTGCACCTTGGAAAATAGCTGAGATATACCTTATGCCACTGGATCTACTGCTTGTACTTAATAAAGGGTATTCTGGTATTTATTGATTAATTAAGGTCATAACGCCAAATAAAGCCTGTTTTAAGTTAAGTCTTGATATATCTTGCCAAGCAATGGAGGGAGGCGGAGCAGCTATTGTTTAATTATTGAGAATTATTGATATAATGAGAGATGCATTTAGACATATTAAGTCCCATGTTTCAATGCCGGTGTGGCTTATGGTCTGAAACCACCGGCTTTAATGGCGAATGAAGGTATCGCAAGGCGAAAATGTCAGGTTCATCGACATAAAGCTCGTTCGGGGACCCAGAGTTATGACGAGCACAGGTCCTTTCCGCAATCCCCGATCCTTCTAGAAATGGAGGTAAATACGCTCCTTCAATAGGTAGATTTCGGAATTTTACAACGGCTGCGGCCTGAGAAGTTCAGTCCTTTTGGCATGATGCTAGAAGGAAGAAAAGGTGAAAGGAGAGGGGGGCGGGGAAGAGAGCATTTGGTGGCAGTGAATTGAGGGCATGCCACTGTGAATGTGAGCATTGACGTCACAAGTGGCAGCAGCTGTTTATTGACAACAGCAGCCACAACGGCTTGCTCATGTTGTGGCGTAGTGTTCTGTTGTTATGCTGCAATGTTAACTTGCAAAGGTTCAGGGCGCGTAATTTTCTTGCTTGGACTACGTTGGCATAGTCAAAGGCCATCCGTCACGTATGATACTGTACCCAGCCAAATTGCTGGAACTTAACCAGGACATCCATTTCGAAAGAAACAACCTATTCTGGTTTGGCCATGGTTGCTACCTCGACCCCCAGAATGTTAAGATCGGGTGGACTTACTCCCTCGGCCTTCAAGTCAATTGTGCTTGGATCCATGATACTGCTTACACTTCTAATCATAGTCGAAGGAATATGAACTGAGTTTCTTGCATTTAGAAACTAATACCGAAGTCATGAAATGATATGTCAAGTTAATGGGTCATGCTCAGAACACCGCTTACGTCAATATTGACACGAATGTAACCACGCACTGCTCTCCTTAAGCACATATAAGGGTCTCGTGATAGGCTTACTCCGCTGAAGTAAGTCGTCAAGCAGCATGTCATCTAACATAATACCAATAACATTGAACTTGCTTATCATCCTGAATGCTAGGTTCGGTGTGATTCCTCCCACTCAGCCTTGACTTTCTGCACGAACAGCCCGTAAGCACTATCACTGTTTGGAATGAACTTGTTCCTATGCCCATCCTTATCCTTCCAATAAAATGCCTCATCATGAACCCTGTCATCATCGTCGAACTGATAACACTGAAGAGTGATACAAACAGTGTCCGAGGTGTTCTCCAGTTGATGGACCTGATACTGGTCCTTGCCCAACCAAGTAACCTGACCTTCTTCAAGAATCACTGGGTTACCAATCAGTTGTGACGGACTTCCTTCCTCGACCTTGTCAAACCAAGATACTTGGATCTTTCCGTAGAGGACTCTGATGACTGCTGAAGCGTCGCCGTGCTGGTGGATTGGTGATTTGTGGCCTGGGGGCCAAATCTCCATTACGTAGGGAATGCCGGGTGAATCGGCCTGCTGGTGTTAGTTGTGATCGAGATCAATAATCGAGAACATACCAGATTATCACCAATTGTGATACGAAGATAGGTCTCGGTCGGATCTTTGAAAGTGTCCTTTTTCTTAAGGATGCCACCACAGTACTTGTTCTCATCCCTGCAGCTCTCATCAATAGCTTCAGGGAGCTTCGGGAACGAATCTGGTCTCGCTGTGATCTTGGCCCCAGAAATATTATGGTACAGCTTCTGACAGGCCTTGGGCAGGTTTGCAAACGTCATGGCTGTCATTTTCTCCAGTATGTCTAGTGTCATCTCCGACTCGGAAATAACCACAGGCGGTAGATCAACAGTGACAGGCTGCGGCTTGTACTTGATGTCTTTGCCAGAAATCGGAGATTCATCTTGCTCAACTTCAGTGGAAACGAGGTTATCCATCCAGGCGGCCTTCTCCTTCTCGAACTGGATCTCCATGAAAGTCATGGAATTGTTAATCAGAGATTGGCCATACCGGATGCGAGCGTTGCTTCTGTCAACGGAGATCCAGTAAGTAGCCTTCTCGGTCAACGTGTCAAGCAAAGCTGAGGTTTTTCCTTTGGGAAACATGACAAAGTCGTAAAATTTGTTCCTCTCCTCTCCAGGTTCAAACGTGAGCTTTTCCTTATACGCGACAAACTTGTCAGCGTCTTTATTCTTCTTTGACAGAACGCAGTCAGTCTTTGTGATTTCAAGCTTCAGAGTTGGCTGCTCCTTTCGCTTTTCGGGGCGAATGGTAAATGTAACACTTTCTTTGGGGGAATCAGCTTTGGCGGCAATAGTACCAAGACCCCCCACGGCAAATTCAATTCCGATGGGGGTAGTCCCCCAGGAAGACGAGATTGAGTGTAGAAGATTGGCGGGTTTGAAGGGGCTGATTTGGGGTTGAGCGTCGAATTCAACAGGGATCTGATCCTGGGGTTCCCAAAAGGGATCAGCGAAGTGGGACGGATCGGCCATGGTAAAGAAGTGACGATGAATCTCAAGACAGAATTGAAGAGGAGACTTGATGTTTCTCAATAAAGAAACTCCTCTGTATAAATAATTGTTCGGGGCCTTACGCTTTGACCTCAACAAGTTGATATATCAGTTGATACACGGCCAAACCGCCTATTGCATCTGTTGAATTCGTCATCCAAGACAGCCCACTCAGTTGCAGGAGACTAGTGGTCTTCAGCTAGCCACAAGAACTCTTTTCAGGAAAGGATCACAGAAACAGTCGGTCTGGAACGCACGAGTTTCCTTTTTGAGATCATTCAAGTCTTGCAAGATGCTTGCGTGCGGGGGTGCAGAGACATTCGCGGCCTTGCCCTAGGAACGATAAATCACAACCAGGTGCCCAACAGCATGCCAAAGCTATCCGAAATTTACTGAGACATTACTAAAACATTAAGTATCATTTCATTTCGCCATATATGAACATCTCTCCTACTTATAGTTAATGTCGGGATTTATGTATCATGAGAGACACTGCCTGCAATACCTGCCTGCTCGATACCCATAGACGGTTCCACAAGAATACCGCCTCTTACGAAGATATGGAACCAGATCTGCAGTCAAAACCTGTTGAGGGTTGGTTCAGCTCTGGCTCAAACAGTCCAGAGCTGCATATATGTCTCAGAAAAGCAGGCCTCATTTCAGGTAGTCTCAACATCACACGATTACAGGAAGGTCAGTGTATTTGGTTAGGTAGTTATAATCTTAACCGAAAGAGCATCCTAACTGCACGGTAGCAACCTCTGTTTACTTTTGAGGAGCTCTTGCCAAGATGGTACCGTACTTGGAGTACGTGTTGTTAGAAGAAGCAACAAAGTCCTCAACCCTCAGCCCCGCCTTGGGCTGGAACACACAAATGACATCCGATCCTCCAAACTGGAAATACGAAATCTCTTGTCCCTTCTCAACCCTATCACCCTTCTGAATTGTTATCTTGACGGATGACACCTGTGCCATACCAATAGGAAGAACAGCAACCTTGCCCAAGACGGGATTGTCGATGATGATCATGCCACGGGTCTGCAAGAACTGATATCCAGGAGTGTCGGGGGCATCTGGACCGCACATAACACGCATGGGCTCACACTTGGAGTTGACCTCCATGTATGCGGCACCCTGGATGTTCTTCGCTTCAAGGACCTCACCAGCAACAGGAGCGTGCTGGCGATGATAGTTGAAGGTGTTTAGGAAGGCATGCATCCAGACACCACCATGGAACTCATCCGCGTACTCACTTCCCTGAAGAAGCGACGAGATAGTCCAGGGGAGATTCTTGATCATGATCACTCCGTTAGACTCAATGTTAACAATGTTCTGGTTGGCGACCGAATTGTCATACGTGCAGTCAGCCGGGTACACAATGACACGGTCGTTCTCTGGCTCTGCAATAGGTCGCATGCCAGGCTTGAGATGACGAGAGAAGAATTGGTTGAAGGTACGGAAACCACCCTCTGGGACAAGAGCTTCGTCATAGTTGTACTTGGGAGAGTTCTTCTGGCTGAAGCTCTCAAGAGACTCTTTCGTGAGTGAGGCAGGGGAGTCCATGAACAGTCCAATAAGCTGCGCATACACAACTATCCATGAGGAGAGCCAGGTGAGCGGCTGCCCGACTTGATCAGGCGAGATGGAAGTCTGCAGGTTCGCCAGAGGAGGCTGGTCGATAATGAAGTAGAACATGCAGAGAATATCATAAATATCCTTGCCTTCGTAGTTCTCATGAGGCACCCATTTGAGAAGATCGTTGGCAAAGTCTAGGAAGGATCGGGCATCGCTGATGTTCAGCTTGTCCATGAACTGGGGAATCTGCTGGTATGCAGAGTGGACAGCTTCATCAAGAGCACCAGGCTTGATGGTCTCGAGATAGCCTGTGAGGACAATGATGACGGGATTGTAGATGACAGGTTTCTCGCCAAGCTCAGGCAAGGGAATGATGCCGACAAGACCTTTGCGGATTTTGTCGAGGGGGCCCTTTGAGGGGGGCGGTGGCTGGAAGCCGATCTCAGTATCGGGGGCAGTGGGAAGACCAGAAGGCATGATGATAGTTTTAGTAAGGTGTTGCGGTGAAGTTATTGATGAAGATGAGTACGGTAGACTGTTGACATGAGGGCTGGGGCATTTATACACATCGGGCTTGCTCCCATCCTCTACTCAGCTCTGCCGACGTCGACAGTGCCTGTTCACTCATTTCTCTTTCCTTTCTATCTACAGACTTCAATCGGTCCTTTTCCCCTCCTTTGTCAACATCAGAAGCAATTGCTTGCGCAACACAATGATGTACTGTCAAATTATTCGTCGATTCCCCTTCGGCAAGTCTATCATGTCTCACAACCCCGCGTTCGTGCGTCGAAGCCCCTCCTCGGTCAATAGGAGCTGAATTTGTTTTGCATCGACTGTCCCAGAGGCGATTGGTTGGTAGTTGTTTTCTCGATATTGTCGAAACTTAAAGCTAGTCTAGGTCCTTGTATTGGCCACTGGGGGCTAGGATCAAGGCCGGAGTTGACTTGGATCTGCAGCATGTGCTTTCGCCTCAGTTATGGCCCTCTTCATGCGAGGTCCTTATGGAAGCAATGCCATTGGGCTAGAACGATCACTCCCCTTATCTCTTCTCTCTTGTCGCACTCATTCAGGCTCGGTTACGACTGAGCTGCCTCTTCTGGAGGAACGGACATGCTGTGAATGCAATGTATGTCGCACATTCGAGCGGGCTCCAATGAGCAAAATAAATTACAGCGATCTGATGCTGTCGGTAGCTTTTCCGGGAAATTGACAGGCGGATGGAGCGGGCCGCATGCATGTCTCACTCATCGTTTTCGCTTTAGCCAGGAACTTTGGTTGTGGACATACTAGCCGTGCAAGACATGATTTGCTTGTCAATGATGTGCAATGTCAGTTCAGTGAGGTGGCCAAATCCTTCGGGGTCATACTGTTTTCTCCTCTTTTTTTGTAAGCTCTGTGTGGTGATTATAAGCTCTGAGGCACACGTCTCACCTGCAAACGCACGCCTTTATATCTTAACAAGCCTTTAGCGTCATCGATAATATCAAGTAGTCACTGCAGTTTTTAGGTGGGTTCCTAAACGCGGCTTCCAATCAACAAGATGTCACAAAACTAAAGAATGAGAATATTGTAAAATTCATCTGCAGACGTGGAACGAAGCATAGGTCCGCTCCTATCTCAGCTTTGGGCCGTTCAGTTCCGTCGTCAAGGCAATCTTTCCAATCTCTTCGTCAGGATTGACATCGGAAATCCGAACCCTGGTATTCTTGATCGTTTCCAAGCGATCTGAGTCTCCGTTTTGTTGCCCGCAGCGTCACTGCATAAGCCTCCCATCACAAACTGTAATTTTGACTGTGGCTCCGTTTCGAAATATGCTGTAAAATGCTCCGTGAGCGTGGAAGTGTTTGGAAAGTCGAACCATATATTTGGGTACCCCATATTTGGCTCTACTCTACCATTCTATTGTTCACTTAAAGGAACACTGGAACTGGTATTGTGAGACCATAGCGCCATGGAACCACTTCTGACCCATTCGCTCCCATTGAAGGCCTCTCCACACGAAAGAGTCTGATAGGGGAAATGGACTGCCATGGTGGAGTTTCCTGGTCTTTCAAATGAGCCACCTCTGATCGGAAGTCCAATCAACGAGGAATAAGGGACGATTTCATCCTCGGGGACGGAAATCCAAGTATGAGGGTCGTTGGCATCGTATGCTGGTAGGAGTTCCAGGAAGGGTATCCGAGTATTCCTCCATAGGTCCCTACGTCCTCTACGAAACGCTTCCAACTTTCCTCCAAGGTCAGTTATTGTGTCATTGGAGTGCGGACTACTGGTGTTGGCATGAGAGACAAGGACATCATGTGTTGAAAACGAGGCAGAGAGAAGGGTCCTCATATCAGAAATCATAGATTGTTCAGCCGATGCTCCAATAAAGACATCCGCTCCAGAACGATAATACTGATAGATCTCACTTCTGTTGTTACCAAGGTAGTATGTTGCCGGTAATTCTGTGAAGGTCGGATTTTGCTGAAGACCCAATGATCGGAGTGCGGCTTGACCTCTTAAAAGACTCAGGGGCCATACTGCAATGACACATATGGCCCAACTACCAATCCACCCCATAGTGAGAATATTTTTCAGGACAGAGGCCGTGGTCTGGCTGGTCAGCAGGAACTCCAGGGAGCCTAGTGTTGATCCTCGTTCGGCGTAGAAGAGCGCGATAGACTTCAGTAATGGCCCAAGGACGGCAGCGAATAAAATTGGCCACAGAGTGGAAGGGCCCTGACTACCTCTAGTACTGTGTTGCCAAAGAACTTTGCTTCCTCCCATGTAGATATCCCATCAAAGCAAGGAGAACTATCTTATGTTGAGTGCTGTTCTTTCTAAGCTCGGTATGTTTGTAACTCACTTGTATAGGCGATATGACAAGAAGAGGGACAGCCAACCCTACTCTCTTAAACCAAGACGGTGAAGATCGCCGAAGTGATTCTCCAGGGCCGGTAGATTGAACCTTTGGGCCATTTAGAGATAGTCGGGACCCAGTCGTTGAGATGAGACTTCTCAACTCCAGCTGGGTAGTTTCGTTCATAGCGAAGATATCTGTGAAATGTTTGGGAGAGTCGACCGGTTGAGGGCCTGCTGCTTTTAAATCTCTACTATTCTTATAATATTGCTCCTGTGACACAAAATGCTCGAGTAGGCTTCAAATAGATTTACCAAGCGCTCTGCCTTGCTTATTCTTACTTTGGGTTACACTGTTGAGGAATGCGTACAACTACATGGCCATCTTGAAGTTCCCTTGGTCAGGTAGCTCTATGCACTACACAAGAGGCTGAGATTCTCTAATCCATAGCCTTTATGTAGTACTGGTTGGCACTGGTCAAGGGGGTGAAAGTCTGCCATGGAGCTGCAAGGCCACATACAAGAGTCTCAATGGAGGCAACAATTTTGATAGCATTGAGGAGATTAGCCCAAATCTTGTGAGGAATATATAGTACACATGGAATATGACAGACTATACACAACTCAAAGCGATAGAGTATGTTCAAGGTCAATGTTCAAAAACCTCAGCCCTACGATGTTGCCATCAACGTTTTGTTCAAAGTATTAACAATCCAGCTTATCGATAACATCCGGCGGATACGGGATTCTGCTAGCTCAGTGATCATCCCTGCATGATAAGCACTAAGCCTCCGACAACCCTGCAACAAACCACCAATCGCCAATCCAGCGGCGGGTCAGACCCTTTTTGGTTCGCGATGTCTCCAAAACTTGGCACTCTCGTTGCAAGATTCCCAATTCTTTACTCCAAGCCACGAATCGACGATGATCATGAAGTAACGAGAATGGAAATTGCAACAGAAGACCAGAGCTAATCAAATGTTTTTCGGTCAAAGCGGCGGAGATCGGCAGCTGAAACGAAAGCGCCTCGAAAGGATCAAGCTAAGAACCAAGGTCTTACCAGCTTACGTATTTTTGTTTAATCTTCCCTCGGACTCTTGAATGCGAGCTTCTCATCTTTTTAATCCGATCCGAATCTCATCTTAACTTTTTCTATCACAGCCTAATTCTTCACAGCCTCATCAGCGCCCGTCAAAATGTCGACCGTATCGCCAGAAACAACAAACGCGGATGTAATCTCGCCTCCGAAATACACAGCAAACGTTGAATCCCCCCGAGACGAGAAAATCGCAATTGAGTACACTACACCCCCCTCCACTACCCCAAATTTCACGCGATGCTGACAAGTCAACAAGACAACCAAAAGTCGACGACGAAAACCTCCCCGAAGCCGTGACTGAGCAAACGAGCCCGGCGCAAATGAGTCTTCCCCCCGCAAACGAATATCGTCCCGTTTCGACCGTTTCTCCCGCGCCGGAAAGTACATTGAACTGGGACGGTACGCAATCCCCGCCGATCCTGCAGCACCCTGCTCTTGCGCAGCAGCAGTACGCGGGGCATCAGTCAATGGCCATTCCAGCGCAGCAGGTTCCCCCGGGAGAAACTGTTACGCCGTTGCATTTGCTGGCTGATCAGGCTGATATGGTGGATTGTCCGTTTTGTCAGCGTCGCGCTGAGACAAAGGTTAAGAAGTCTGCTTCTTCAGCGACACAGTACGTTTGCTCCCCAGTTGATCACATGTGAGGTATCTAATTGAGATGTAGTATTTACGCAACCGCTCTTTTCTTCACGACTCTTTTCGGCGTTATCTTCCCTTACGCATGTCACTGCGCGCCAAACATTAGCCATTTCTGCAATAACTGCGGTCGCAAAGTCGCATTCAAGGAGCGCGGTGGACAGATGGAAGCACTCGGCACGCCAGATCATCTGAGGGAGGTCTCAAAGTATCCAGCTGCTCCGCCTAAGCAGAAATGAGCAGTTACGGGGGCGGGTGTGAGGCGTTGGTAGCGATCTATTGTCTAATCTAATGTTGCGGCTCTTCTTCTGCGAGGAGAGGTGCTGTCTCGGGTGTCTTTTTGTCTTTCTTCATCCCGTAGGATGCGACTGTGTAGATACCGAAAATACCCATGAATGTACTGAATGCGAATGCGAGGATGCCTTTGAGCGTGAAGCTGTGACTGTTAGTGGTGTCGCGTGAGGGATTGGGGGACGTACCCTTCTGGAAGACGTGGTGGAGGGACGTTCTCGCCGGTGAGATCGAGAAGATCAGTGTTTCCAGCTGCGTTGCCGACGGTGGGAATGTTGCCAGCTTTGCATGCGTCGAGGTGATTTTGAGGGAGTTTCAATGAGGCTTGTAGGGCAAGGGGATCTTCAACAAATGTCGCGATCAACCCGGACGTGACGTGCCATTCGATATGGCAGTGGAAAAGCCAGACACCTGATGATTAGCTTGGTTCAACACTCAATCGGGAGACATACCTGGGTTATCAGCCTTGAACCTCAGCACCACATTGCCATTTCCGTTTACAACGACTGTATCTCGTCTCATCGGCGTCTCTGCAAACTCGACGGATCCATCAAAGTCGCCAGCGTCATCATCACTTCGATACAACACCTGAAAGTGATGACCATGCAAGTGAAATGGATGCCGTCCATCATCTCTGTTGTTAATCACCAACTGCACAATCTCATCCTTCTCCAACACAAAGCTATGCGTATACGTTCCATAGATCTGAGGATTCATCGCCTGCTTTCCACTCGTCAACGCAGTGTAGAGTGTCGGAACCTTGGGAGCTCGGTAGGTGATGTTGTTGAAGAAGGCATAGTTTGCGCCGTCTCGAAGGTTATCCATGATGACATCAAGCTCGATGCTTCTGCTTGGTTCAGGAAGTCTGGCCATTTCATCGTACGGCACAAGATCCATATCGTCATAAGGATCAAAGTCGTAGACGACAGATGGCTTGGGAAGAGGCTTTTCTTCATCGTATACAAGCCATCCTGTGACGTTCCAGTTAAGATCATCGGGGAGAACATCAAAGAGATCCTAAACGGTCAGCCATGTAAATCAAAGAGTGAAAAACTTACAGTATCCATGCTGGCAACGATTGGAAAGTTGACAGATGAATCCTCCTTCGTTGTGACCAATACACTGCATCGCTGACCAGCAGATAAATAAACCATGTTCGCTTGAGCCGGCTTCGTGTAGGCACCATCAACCTCCACAATCGTCATGTTATGTCCCTCAATCCAGAAATATTGTCCCGCAAAGGCACCGATATTCGCCAATCTCAAAAAGTACGTCTTGCCTGTTTGAACAGGTACTTTGAGATCCTGGGTTTCGTTCATGAGAGCTGCTTGAGGGACGGGCTCTGCACCAGTTGGGTTTCCTTTCCTCATAAACTCAGGAATCAACGTCTGCATTTGATCGTGATACCAGTCTGAGATCGTCATGATGAGTTCTTCATCGTATTTTCCTTTAAAAGGTGACTTTGGGTCGTGGATGATAAGAGGACCTCGAAGGCCGTCAGGGTATTGACTCTCAGTATGTGAGTGATACCAATATGTGCCCGGTTGAGTAATCTTCAAAGTCAGTATACCCTCGGTTTAGAGATAAGAGACATACCGTAAAGTTGTAGAGAAATGACTCCCCAGGCTGAATAGGACACTGCGTAACCTGCGACGGTCCATCCATATGATTCGAACCATTCATAAAAAGCCCATGAAAATGCAAACTCGTAGACTGATTCCCCAAATTATTCCTCACATTGACCAAAACCGTATCCCCAACACTGGCTTCAATCCTCGGTATCGGCCACTCCCCATTGATCCCTATCGTGGACCTCTCAAACGCACCATCTGGATTTGCCCGAACCCAATCAACAGAAAAGTCATAAGACACCGTCGCAGCTAAAGCCGCTGGCAGCAAAGCCAACCGTGAGATCCTCATGTTGACTGGGGATGGTTGTTGGAGGAGGGATTGGGGGAAAGTGGATCTTATCAATCAGATAATCCGACGTCGGACGAAAAGAAAAATGTCATGTTATGCGCGGTTGTTTAAGATTTAAGATTTAGGGCTTCTCTTTGGACAGAATTTTCTTAGCCTCGTTTGATTCGACGGTCATACGATCAATTGTGGACATCGTGTGACCCTTTAGTCTCAAACCCGGCCGAGGCAGAGACGAGCTTGGCAAGCGGTTATCGGAAATTCTGTTATCTGATCTTTCTGATTCTTCATCGTCAAAAACCTCATCAAAAATGCTCGATTTATTCTCCGTGCCCGTGTTCGTCGTCGTCTTTCGGGAGACCCTCGAGACTGCTATCATTGTCTCAGTGCTGCTGGCTTTTCTGAAACAGACGCTTGATGGATCACAGCGCGATGCTGGCATTTATAAAACCTTGCGCACACAGGTAACATTTCACTGAGTCAATTTAGAGTACAATGGTTGATTCTTTAGGTCTGGCTGGGAACAGCTTTGGGTCTTGCGTTGTGTCTCATCGGCTCTGGCGTAATTATCGGGATATTTTATATCCTTGGTAACGATACTTGGGCTGATCATGAGTATTACTACGAAGGAGTGTTTTCGCTCATTTCGGCTGTCATCATCACCATCATGGGCGGTGCGTTGTTGCGTGTTGGTAAGATGGAGGATAAATGGAGGGCGAAGTTGGCAAAGGCGATTGAGACACCAGTAACAACGCAAGGAAAACGAGCGTGGTTGGTCAATCTCTTTGAGAAGTACGCCATGTTCGTGTTGCCCTTCATCACTGTTCTTCGTGAAGGTATTGAGGGCATCGTCTTCGTCGCCGGTGTCTCATTCTCTGCACCCGCATCTGCCGTTCCTCTCCCCGTCCTCATGGGATTGATGTTAGGCGGCCTTGTCGGATATGCTCTCTACCGGTAAGTGAGTCGGTCAATCGATGAACGTGTCTAACTTCTCAGGGGCGGTTCATCTGCGAAACTGCAATATTTCCTTGTCGCTTCAACATGTCTTCTTTACCTCGTCGCAGCAGGTCTGTTCTCCCGCGCAATCTGGCTCTTTGAGCAACAGCAGTGGAACAAGGTTGTCGGCGGCGACGCCGCGGAACTCGGAGATGGTCCTGGATCATACGATATCGACCGGAGTATCTGGCACGTCAACGTGAGTAGCCTCCTCAGCCTCGCGAACCCTACTGACAATCCAGTGCTGCAATCCCCAGCTCAACGGCGGTGGAGGCTGGGCTATTCTAAATGCTGTCGTCGGATGGAACAATTCCGCTACGTATGGATCTGTGCTGGCCTACAACCTGTACTGGGTTTTTGTGATTGCGCAGTTTTCGCTCATGTCGTTCAAGGAGGATCACGGGCATTACCCATTGCTCAAGGAGGAGGACACGAGGACTGATTAATGTGTTGTTTGTTCCAGTAAATACATATCCATCGTGTGCGCCCAGATACTCTCTACATGTCCTTTTGGCTGTCTTCGCCGAAGCGTGCGCCTTGTCAAAGTGTAAATAGTCCACAATCGCTTCAATTGCTTCACCCTCTTCGCCAACTGTTTTCTCCAACCTCGCCAATTGTCCCTCAGTCGTCGTATCGCGGCTTCTTGCGAGGTCGTCCAGGTCCACGTGTAGTCTTGCGCTTCTCAGCAGAAGCGCCGCTAGCCAACTGCTTAGCCTCAAACTTCTCCAGCTCACCCGGTGCGATCAATCGCAGCTTCTCTTCGTTCTCCCAGGTAGAGTCGTTTTGCTTGTAGCCGACCCACTGGACTTGGTAGCTGGTCTTCTTCCTGCCCGCGGCGGGGATGCACTTGAGGATCTTAAAGACGTGGTAGACGTCCAGCTGGGTCGCCTCCTCTCGACCTCCAAGCTTCTCCCAGTACTTGTAGACGAGCGTGGGAACCTGCTCTTGGAGACTCCATTCTGTCTCCCAGGTGCTTTCGCCGCCTTCCCATTTGACTTTGATGTCGACGGTCGAGTTGTCGGGGTCGACGCGATGCTCAACGAACTCGTCAATCGCCACATCCTCCTTAAAACCGGGATTGGCGGGTTTTGGCGCATCGCCGTTGACCTCAACACCGTTCACTTCGTCTCTATTGAGATTGTCGCCGTTCTTCTCAGGGCTCTCTTCGGTGGGTTCGGCAAGGGAATCGGAGACGACGGGGGCAGATTTCTTCGCGGGGGTCTCTGTCTTAGGGGTGCTGACTTTGGGGGTTCCGCGCGGAGTGCCAGCCTTGGGTGTGCCAACTCGGGATGAAGTTCGTGGGGTTGCGCCTCGAGGGGTATTTGCACGAGGAGTGCCGGTTCTCAGAGCAGGAGAAGCCTTGGTAGTGTCGGGCTTCTCGCGATGGGCCAAGCCATCTTCCTTAGAAGGGCTCTCCGCAGTCATGGCGTCTCGGGTCTTTAACGGGGAAGCTGGAAAGTCGTAGGGATCTGGATTGTGAGCGGAAGCAGCGACATGCGATGAAGAGAAATACCTTTGTTGGGTGATACCATGACTATGCAGCGAGAACCACGATAGTCGCGATGACTTTGCGATTGTTCGCGTTGAGTTGTGTTCAGCGGTTGTGGTATTGCGTCACTGTAGTTAGATGCTGGTCGCAAGTTGAGCTGAGCGTGGGCGCGTTGACCGGCAACGCGTTGATATGGGGCTGTGACGCCACAATCAGCCACCACGTTTGCTGACTGTATATCGGCAATTGATGCGGCTGCAGATGAAGACATGAAGAGAGTTTGCAGGGTGAAAGAGCTGATGTTAAAGTTATCTTTTATGCCTACAAAATTGCTCGTGTGACTGATTCACTGACCGTTGAAGAGATCGGCATGCGATTAGAACCACTACGGGCCATGCCGCTTGTCATGACCATGCCGTCATCGTCAACAGCACACTGTCCTTGTCAATTGCAACTCGTAAGGCTGCCTGTTCTTATTGGCAGTTTCATAGCTGACATTTGGTGAATGGTGCAGATGTCAACAATCGACATTGTGCAACGCATAGCGATCAATTGGGGAGTCTACAGTCTGTGTTACGGGATGCTCGGCACGCACACAAGGCTTTGGGAACCAAGGTGCAAACACTTTTCAGTGTGCGACGTGACTAGCAACTCCTTCGCCAACCTCCTCGCTGCTCTTTCATTGCGAGTGAACGTCAAATCTGCTGTAACGCTGACCCGCTATGTGGTTGTCCAATGCTATATCATGAGACCAAGCAGCAATACACCATCGCCAATTTTCTGCTACATGACCTGCCTAATGAACCATCAACCTCTCTTAAAGTGAGATATCTCAGGATGTTACATCTTTATATGTGCCGTTGTTATAATGTAGGCACTTGAGGTCTCCACATGTGTCATGATGGCATTCATGCGTCTCGCCAAACTGGGTCAGCTTCATCTCAACAAAATGTCGATGGACCCTTTTCAACTGCATTCCATCTTTCATCTTAGCTTCTATGCCGGTATATAAGTGTGAATGATCAGTTTAGAACACTGCCTCTGCATATATGGGTATAACGTGAAAGACGATGTCGGAGGTCAGGGCTCATGATGAGCTCTTTGTCTATTGGTATGATGTCTACGTACCAACAAAAAGTCACTTATGGGACAACCATTCTGAGAAGCTAGGTCTCTCTCACTCGAAGCAACTTATATGGCGAATAGGTTCGAATCACCTTTGTCGTCAGTGCAAGCTATGCTCTTGGCTCAGTTTACTTCTCAACTTCACCAAGGCCAGGCCGCAAAGCACTCCACTGATGAGTTCTTAGGTTTTTATTAGTTTCTGAAATATATAATTGCCATCCTATAAGAGGCTTCAATTCTCTCGGGTATGCATATTCAATTCATTGAGTTATGTATAAACCAAATGAAGGATTGTAAGGCCATGCGTTGGAGAGCTGAAAAGTTAACACAAAGAGTTTAAGGCGAACTATTACTACCGAAACTTTTTAATTCTATCTGATTTAGGGATTTATGAAGTAATATAACAAAGATTATTTGCGCTGATGGGAAACTTGAACGTTGTTGCGCGTTTGTTCGAGTGCGCTGATCTTGGAGCCCCGAGCTTAACCTTCCCACAGTACAACACGAATTCAACAGCCTCTGTACCATAAAGGTGATCACCATACCAATGCATGCCAAGACTCAGTCTTTTGAAGAATCATATGACTCTATAAATCAAAGGAGTATGAGTAGGCTCTCCGGTATGTCAAAATAAACCTCAGCTGCAGGGTAAGGTCAAGCGACATCAACACATGCAACCACTTAGCGAAAAGAAATTGCAAAAGCCCTCCACTCGTGAAGAAGCACCTTAAACGCCATCGGAACAAGTAGCCGGGAGATCATGCTAGGTTAATAGCCGCCAGGTAAACTAACGCCACCCGCATTGTCAAGGATACAGTAGTGACGTTCTCGATCATGCTCTCCAGTGGGGAGATTTCCGATATTGGACACGAGATCATGTAAGTCTTACACTATCCAGCTGCTGACCGTGGGATTCTCGATCCATGATCGGTATGTTCCTCCTTTGGCGATGACTCTATTTGGTGGCTGGATTGTGAATGATCGTCTCTATGATCTGGAACCCAGATCATCTTGGCAAACAACATTCACGGGCAACAAACACAGAATAGGCAGTTAATATCTGACATACTTCATCCTTCACACAGCTATTCATATGATACCCGGTTCAAAGCGTGTAAAAGCGAGCAAAAATATTAAGTTAAGGGACAATCCCTTGGCCCGGGCACGTCATCGGCAAGCACCCAACAACAAGTTAGGCTCAATACAAGCAAACCAATAACCCAGCAATTCACTACACAAAGCCAAGAAATAACAAAAAAAGTCTTGGACTTTTGTTCAAGCTACTGTAGATCAGGCAGGTGAGCTTACTTGACGTGGTCTGAGGGAACGATGGTGATACTTCGTAGCTCCCGTGTGGCGAACCTAAGCTGGAGCAGGGATCTTCGGGGAGTACGGCCTTATGGGTTAGGAACAGGCCCAAAGGGATTGAGTTTATTATTTGTGTTAACTCTTCTTGGAAGTATGTGTGTTCATCACGCAATGCCTCGGGGAGTCTGGACATGTCACACGAGGTGGTACTCCCTGTTACAGTTGGCCAGGATGAGCGTGGGATGTAATTTTCTTGACAAGCAACCACTTCCATGGATCCTTGATGCAGACTCACCCGGACTCCCGATCGTATACCTCACACACACCAATATCCACAGCTGAAATTGGAAGGTAGTTAAAACAAAGACCTAAATTGAGCCTCAACAAGCCGCATTCCCACGAGTCTGGATTCATATACAAGCGGCGCGATGCCCGGGGAGACTTTTTCTCACCCATGCCCAGAGTGGACCAACTGAGCATCTTACTTAAACCTCATTGGCTGCCTGGAAATAAGCGTGCGATCACCTCAGATCGCGTCATCGTCCCAGTCACTCTAAAAACACCAAGCAGATATTTTCATGACACATTAGCTGCCCACCAAGAGCTTCACCCCATCTACTGTCCCGCGGTGATTGGTGGCTCACCGAATGGCACGATTCAAGGATCGTGCCGTTCTGGCGGCCTTCTAGACTTTTGGGTCCGCTGCGTGGTGGATCACCCAAGCTTTTTCTAATTTTTTGCCTTCCCATGGGGATTAAGTTATGGGGGAGGAGGTATTAAAGGGGATTTGGATCCCCTTTTGTTGGAGATGGTTCATCAGAGATTGGGTTTCTGTTTTTTTTTTTGAAGAATTGAGTCGAAATCATGAGTAACGACGATCTCAAGGGTCTTGAGCCCAAGGCTAACAAGACTAACTATGTTGGCTCAGACAGTGAAGAGGGTATGTCTACAATGACAGCTGTTCATTTGAGAGTGTTGCTAACTTCGCAGGCCGTCTGCAACAAGCCGCCGATGACAAACGCCAGATTGGTGTTCTGAGCGCCTCTATGCTCATCTTCAACCGTGTCATTGGAACCGGTATCTTCGCCACACCTGGCTCCATCCTCGCTCTCCTCGGCAGTCCAGGTCTAGCACTCATCATCTGGGTCGTTGGCTCCATCATCGCCGCTGCTGGTACAGCCGTCTACCTCGAATGGGGAACCGGCATCCCCAAGAACGGTGGTGAGAAGAATTATCTCGAGTTCATCTACCGCAAGCCCAAGTTCCTCGTCACTGGCATCTACGCTTCATACATCATTCTCATGGGCTGGGCTTCTGGTAACTCTGTCGTTTTCGGAGAGTACATCCTCCATGCTGCCAACAAGGAGGTCGACCGTTGGAACCAGCGCGGTATTGGTCTGGCTTGTATCACGACTGCGTTCATCATCCATGGAACTGCTCTTAAATGGGGTCTTCGTCTTCAGAATGCTCTCGGTATCATCAAGCTCATCATCGTCTTTATCATGATCATCTGCGGTTTTGTCGCTCTTGGCGGTCATCTCAAGACTGATGAGAAGCCCAACAACTTCAGCAATGCCTTTGAGGGTACTACCGGCAGCGCTTATGGTGTTGTCACTGCTCTTTACAACGTCATCTGGAGTTTTGTCGGCTACAGCAATGCCAACTACGCACTCAGCGAAACCCGCAACCCTGTCCGAACCCTCAAGATCGCTGCTCCTACTGCCATCATCTCTGTCTCGATCATCTACATCCTCGTCAACATCGCCTACTTCGCTGCCGTCTCCAAGGCGGAGATCATTGCCTCTGAGCGTCTCGTCGCTGCTTCTCTCTTCCGCAATGTCATGGGCCCTGCTGCTGAGCGCGCCATGTCTGTCTTTGTCGCTCTCTCTGCTTTCGGAAACGTCCTCAGTGTCATCTTCTCTCAGGGTCGTCTCGTTCAGGAACTCGGCCGCGAGGGTATTCTGCCTTTCTCCCGTCTCTGGGCTAGCAACCGACCTTTCAACGCTCCTCTCGCTGGCCTCTTTGAGCACTGGGTCATTTGCGTCATTGTCATTCTTGCTCCTCCTCCTGGAGATGCCTACAACTTCATCCTCAAGTATGTATCTGCCTCAACTCTGTCTGTCAACGTCGCTAACCAATCAGCCTCATCTCTTATCCTCTTGCGATCGTCAACACCTTTGTTGCTGGTGGTCTTGTCCATCTCTACCTCCACGGCGCAAAGTACAACTGGAACCCTCCGATCAAGGCGACCCTCCCCGTCACCGTCTTCTTCCTTCTCAGCAACATGTATCTGGTGATCGCACCATTTATTGCCCCCGACGACCCCAGCCAGAATCAGTACAAGAGCATGCCTTACTACATCCACTGCGTCGTCGGTATTGCTATCTTGGTCGCTGGTGCCTTCTACTGGCTCATCTGGGCTGTCATTCTTCCCAAGATTGGCGGTTATAAGCTTGTTCGCGAGACTCATGTTGATGAGATTGATGGTTGGGAGTCTAACCGCTTCCATCGGGAACCTATTAACAAATAATTGTAATTGCTTTGAGTTGTCAGCGTCTTTAGACTAGATTAATACCCAAATTGCTGCTTGTTCAACACAACAATTGACTTTCACTTGATGATCTTCATGGTCCACAATTAACCGTGATGCTGCATGCAATCGAGCTATGACTAAGAATAAGGTACCGAACTGGAGGTGTGTCGAGCTCCAGAGTGGCTGTCGCGTATATATGACTTCACTGAGAATGATTTAGACATCCTTTGCCTGGGTACCCTGTATTGCTTCGGCTGTATGGGATCAACTATGATCCGGTGGCTTTGAATCAATCGCGAAACCAACACCAAACACCACGTTCCAATCGACCGAGAATATCACGTTCCTCTAGATCCAATTCTTCCTCACATCCGAAGCCCGATCTCAGTACCGTATTCAGGTCCGACCCGCTAAAGCTCATCGGTGCCAGTTCTCCCGCCGAGAATGACGTCTCTCCGGCCTTACTTCTGCCCCCGATCGCCGCACGCTCGGAGCCACAACTATCCCCGATACTCTTCTTTAAACATATCACAAGTCGCAATCATGACTACACCAAATAAAACATCACAGCAATCATGTCGAAGCTACTAAGACTACGGGCGAGACCTCTCACATGGGGAACCAGCTTCACAGCGCGCCAATTCAGCACAACAAGACCTGCGCTGGCGGTGCGGGGAGGGTCGAAGCTCTTCAAAGATGCGGACGCTGCGGTTGCGGATATCAAGAGTGGTTCAACGCTGTTGAGTTCGGGGTTTGGACTCTGTGGTGTCGCAGATACATTGATTGGAGCGCTGAACCGAAGAGGTCGCGATTCTCTCAATTCGCTGACTGCTGTGTCGAACAATGCTGGCGTTGAAGGCAAAGGCGGTTTGGCAACGCTCACAAGCGCTGGTCAAGTCGATCGCCTGATCCTATCATATCTCGGAAACAACAAGGTGCTGGAGAAGAAGTACCTGACGGGCGAATTGGCTATTGAGCTTTGTCCTCAGGGAACATTAGCTGAGCGCATTCGTGCTGCCGGCGCTGGCATTCCTGCATTCTTCACACCAACTGCAGCTCGTACGTTATCCGTCAATTGATTGAGCGTAGCTAACAGGGTAGACACCCTTTTGCAGGATGGAGAAATCCCCGTGCGATTGGACAAGTCTGGTGCCGTTGTGGAAAAAGGTCGAAAGCGAGAAACACGCGAATTCAATGGTCGAACGTTCCTCATGGAGACAGCAATTGAAGGCGATGTCGCTATCATCCGAGCTTGGAAGGCCGATAAGGAAGGAAACTGTGTATTCCGGTATGTCTACCCGATTGACTTCTCAATTGGTACTAACAAGTTAGATACGCAACAAAAGCATTCGGACCCATCATGGCAAAGGCCGCGAAACTCACAATCGTCGAAGCCGAAAACATCGTCGAAGTTGGCGCAATCGACCCCAACGATGTTGACCTCCCCGGAATCTTCGTCGACCGAATCGTTCCATCGACAGCCGAGAAGAATATCGAGGTTCTCAAGTTGAGAGAGGAGGGATCGGATGGGCCACCCAAGGCTACGAATGAAGCGCAAGAGCGACGAAACCGTATCGCTAGACGAGCGTCCAAGGAGTTGAAGCCTGGTTACTATGTTAACTTGGGTGTTGGAATTCCTACGCTGGCTGTTTCTTTCCTCCCTGCCGATTCGACGGTGCATATCCAGTCTGAGAACGGTATTCTCGGAATGGGTGCTTATCCTACAAAGGATGAAGTTGATCCGTATGTTACCTGCTCCTGTGCGAAGCGTCGCTAACAAATTAGTGATATCATCAACGCTGGTAAAGAAACAGTCACCCTTGTCCCCGGCGCATCCGTCTTTGACTCCGCCGAATCATTCGGCATGATCCGCGGCGGTCACGTCGACGTCTCAATCCTCGGCGTAAGTCCTCCAAACCCCTCTCATCTCACTTCTAACAATCCCAGGCCCTTCAAGTCAGTGCCGTCGGCGATTTAGCCAACTATATGATCCCCGGCAAAGTCTTCAAAGGCATGGGCGGCGCAATGGATCTCGTCGCCAACCCCGACAACACCAAGATCGTCGTCGCCACAGAACACTGCGCCAAGGACGGCTCATCAAAGATCAAGCAGCAGTGCACGTTGCCACTAACAGGCGCGCGTGTAGTAAGCACCATCATCACGGATCTTTGCGTGTTTGAGGTAGATCGCGAGCAAGGGACTCTCACGCTTACAGAGCTTGCGCCGGGGGTTAGTGTGGATGAGGTTAGGAGTAAGACGGATGCGGACTTTTCGGTGGTGGATGATTTGAAGCAGATGGAGTGATACCAAATAGAATGAACTTTTGTGTAATGATGAACATGGACTTTTGTGTGGTGAGTGGAACTTTTGGAGATTCGTCATTGAACCCTGGTGGCTTGGAATAAAGTTGGCTCCGCTGCGGGGAGTAGATTAAGGTTACGAGCCTATTTGGGACGATCTGCAGGGCGGGTTGAACGGTTTCTTGCGCCATTGATACCTTGTTATAACGAAGATGACCGCCAGTGCCGATGGGGAAGGTCGTGTTTAATTTTCTGATGATCTTCTGCGGTGCTCAAAAGTTTGCCCGATGTTACTGTCGCCAAGAATGAGAAGGTGGTTTATATAGCAGTGCTGCGTTGCAGGTAGTTCAATCAACACGCATCAATCATGAGGTACTCAATTGTTTCTCTCCTCACCCTCGCCTTGGGCGCACTCGCTGTGCCCAAGACTGAGATCAAGTCTTATGATGGCTACAAGGTCTTTCGTGTAAACACCCATGGCAAATCCGCCATTAAAGAGAAGCTCACCCCCGTGACTTTCGATGAGTGGGAGCATGGCTATCAACACGTTGACATTGTCGTCGCACCTAATGACATCAGCACCTTTGAGAGTTTGAAGCTTGACTACACCACTCTGCATGAGAACCTCGGTACTTCAATCACGGGTGAGAGCGTGTCTCGCAAGAAGTGGAAGCGTCAGGCAGATGATGATTCATGGTTCGATGAGTTTCACAACTATGAGGATCATATTGATTACTTCCGCGACTTGCAGGCGCAGTTCCCAAACAACTCAAAGCTCGTGTCGTCAGGCAAGTCATATCAGAAGAGGAACATTTATGGACTTCATCTTTGGGGCGATGATGGTCCTGGAAAGCCTGCTGTGCTTTACCATGGAACTGTTCATGCCCGTGAATGGATCTCTGGCCCTGTAAGTTTGTTGCTGCCTCATTAACATTCGTGGCTGACCGTTAGACCCTCGAATACATCACCCTTCAACTCGTCAAGGGCTTCAAGAGCGGCGATGAAGATGTCCAGACCTACCTAAACAAATACGACTTTTACATCTTTCCCTTTGTCAATCCCGACGGCTTTGTAAGTTCAGGACTCACATTGAAGGACTAAGCTAATTGTTAGGTCTACTCTACCACTGCTGATCGTCTCTGGCGAAAGAACCGTCAACCTCCTCCCGCCACCGCAGCCAACCAATCATGCTACGGTCGCGATATCAATCGTAACTGGGAATTCGGCTGGGACTCCAACAAGCGCGGTGCTTCCACCGATCCCTGCTCACAGGTTTATCGCGGTGAGAAGCCCGCCGACACTCCAGAGAACCAGGGTCTCGATAAGTTTGTTCGTCAGCTTCGTGATACCGTTGGCATTGCGCTGTACATCGATTGGCACAGCTACGGACAGTACATCCTTTCACCCTTTGGATACAAGGAAGATCTTTACGCACCTGAACTTGGAAAGTGGACCAAGGCCGCTGCGCTTGTCAGTGAGGCTATTCGCGAGAGCACAGATGACCACACGACGTATACTTTTGGACCTAGCGGTGCTGTTCTATACGTCACTACTGGCGCTGCTCCTGATCATGTTTATAGTGTTGGAGGAGCCAAGTTCTCGTATACTATTGAGCAGCGCGATACTGGTGAGAATGGCTTTGTTCTTCCACCTGAGCAGATTCGACCGAATGCTGAGGAGCAGTGGGCGGGTCAGAAGGTGCTGTTGTCGCTATTGGATGAGACGTTCTTTGATGGAAAGGGTCCTGCTCTTTACCAGGGACAGACTTAGATGGGGATTGAGATCTTTGTTTCTTGTATATAGTTGAGAAGCTAATTGAAGTGGCGGAGGACGCCTCAACGCTGAGCTGTTTCGCCGTTGAACCTACAGCCATTCCGAGATCAGACCGTTGCAAATGGCTTCATCGCATGAACTCAATAGTTTAATTATACAATGTACGTCTATTATCTATCACAGCTTCGAATCTCTACCCGGCGCAAAGCTGCTTCCACCAATAGCCTCAACAATCTTATCCACCGTATTCAAGATCCAATGCCCACCCTCATCACTCGCCAAATACTGCACAGCCTCTTCACTCTCCCCATCCTGATCATTCTTATACGACCCATCCTCAAGCGCCTTTCTCAATCCAAACACATGCGACAAAACCTGTGGTCCAACACCAGTCTGCGCTCGTAAGCACGAAATAGCAATCATGGAGGTATGGATCCGCCCAAGACTCGCAAGTGTATCGCGCTGTGAAGCAGGAGGATCGGAGAGAAGAGCAGAGTAATGACTGCTGAGGATATAAACAGGTAAATCGGGATGCGCAAGCGCAAGCTTCTCGAAGAGCTTATCTTCATACGGCCTATAGATCGAATCCCAGAGTCCGCGACCGCGCGCTAACGCCTCGTCGATGTTTTGCGATGTCGGTTGTCGGCTTGGTTTTGTGCAAAGTTTGGATGTTACTTCTTCGGGGAGCGATGCGTGGAAGGCATTTAGGGAATTGATCGTTCGTGGGATGCCGTTGAAGCTGATGCACTTGAGACCGACTTCTCGGATGAACTCGGCATTTTGGACAGCCGAGTTGGGATCTTTTGCGGACGCGACGCGATGAAGAACGGGTAACGAATCGGGAGAGTTGAGAGTAAACGTCGCAGCAGCCTAAATTGTCAGTATACACAATCAATTGAAGCGACAATTGTGGAAGACGTACAGAAACTGTTAACCACGACTTTGGGCCGAGGTTCCTAATCGCAGCATCATTTGCGATGGCCTCATACAACTCCTGCACTTGTTTCGGCGCAGGACGAGGACCTGGCTTTGCGAACGGCGCATTGATAAGCGCTTTCAGCGACGTAGATAGTTTCGACATGTCTGCTTGTTTCTCGTTTGACATTGTGTTTTTTTCTGCCGAGGATGTACTGACGTTTTTGTGACAATGACGATGATGGGCGGGAGTCAGAGTTGGAGACCGAGGGATTGGCCCGCTTTTTCTACGGGGTTCAGAATGGACGAGCGGGCGGAGCTAGATTTGGATGCCGAGAGCTTGTGTAAGTGTACAAAACAATGAGATGGAAGGGGATTGAGGAGTAGATCATAGTGTGTTGGGATAGAATATTGTTGAAATGAGCTCTGATAAGAAGAAAGAACCTTTTTGGCTTGGGTATGTCTTTTCGCGAGAGGTGTGAACATGGCTGACGGTTTGCAGAGGTGCTGCAGCTTGCATGGCTGTTTGCTTCAGTATGTCTTCTTCAACGATGAAGAGCTTGACTAACATGTGAAGCCCACCCTTTGGACCAGACAAAATAGTAAGTTTCTCAGCCAACACTAATATCTCCAAACTGACCAGTCAGTCGCATGCAAGTCCTCAAAAGCAATGCCTCCATGCTCAACGTCCTCTATCGCTTCGCCGCACGAGATGGTAAGCTACCCATCCTCCATACTACCCACCCACTAATTATCAGGCATCCCATCACTCTGGAACGGCTTATCGGCTTCCATCCTCCGTCAAGGAACATACTCAACCGCCCGTTTCGGCTTTCACACTTACTTCTCAGACAAACTGAGAGGATACACGGGCAAGAAGCTATCAGTCGCGCAGAACATCGCTTGCGCTGGTGTAGCTGGCGGTGTTGCTGGTTTAGTCGGCAATCCAGCTGAAGTTGTTCTTGTGCGTATGTGTGCAGATGGCGCAAAAGCTCCTGCGCAGCAATTCGGTTATGCTCATGCTTTTGATGCGCTGGCGAGGGTTTATAGTGAAGAGGGGATGAGGGCGTTTTGGAAGGGGATTGCTCCGAATATTGCGAGGAGTGCTTTGATGAGTGAGTTTCCCGATTCATAAGTGAACGTTGCTAATGAATGCAGATGTCTCTCAGATCGCCACGTAAGTTTGCTGCTTCTGTGAGTGACCCAACTAACAACACAGATACGCCTCCGCCAAACAATACCTCCTCGGCAACGGTTTTGGAGATGATACAAAAACACATGCTATTTCATCTCTAGCCGCTGGAACAATGGCGACAACTCTATGTGCTCCCGCAGACGTCCTCAAGAGTCGAATGCAGTCTAGCGCTGGAAAAGAAGGCCTGGCACAAGTTCTAAGCACGGGTCTTCGCGAAGAAGGTCCACGATTCCTCATGAGAGGCTGGACACCAGCTTGGTTAAGACTTACGTATGTTCCTCGCATCCCGTGTTGAGTTAAGCTGACTTTTTAGACCGCATACTGTCTTGACTTTTGTCTTTATGGAAAAGCTTCGACAGCTTACGTCGATAGATTGGCTAGGTGGAATCAGTGCAGCGGAGAAGGAAACTCTGCGTTGAGAAACTCGCGTCTTGGATTGAGTGAGATTGATTTGAGCAAGTAACTTGTTTGTTGATTTATGTAGCAATTATATACCAACTTCAGGCCAGTAAAGCCATTCGAAATTCGTCATGTCCTCCCATGATAATCCCCCAAACGACGGCTCGAAATCGTTTCCTGGCTGATTCAACGCCTGAACGATCTGATCATCCGACATTGCCGAGAACTGTAATGGTTCAGGCCATAACGCTTGCTGATCCAAAAACGTTGGAGTCGTAATGGGTGCTTCATTAACGATTGGCATTCTCGGGTCCGATATACCATCTCCCGTCGCTGCCCTTCTCACAATCTGCTTGAGGTATTTCCCGTACTTGATGGAAAGGCCATTGCGATGCCGTGTGACTTTTCCGATCCTTTCGAGGACTGTGGCTGTTTCGTCGATGAGGTTGCGGACGCTTGGTGCCAGGGCTGATCCACCGGTTGCGTAGGAACTTAGTGTAAGAGCGAAGCAGGCTGCGAATGAAATCATGATGGCTGTGTTGTTTGGCATGGACTGGAGTTGGGATTCGCCCTGGATTGCAGCTCGCATGACGTTGAGGGCGGATGAGAGACCAGCTGTGTGGAAGAAACGGCGGACTTCGAGGGGTGCTGTTGGATGGTTTATGACTCCGCCGTAGATAGATAACCGGGTGTGTGTGACGAGAATCTCGACGTAAGGAGGAAGACGACGGTCTGATGGTCAGCGTAGTCTTTGTCACGGGTCTATAGAACTTACCTGGCCCTTTCCCGATCGATACACCCCATTCCGTGTACCACTGATCAAAGAATCGTTCGATTGATCCTTGGATTCTGAGACTGTTAGCTGAGTCACTGATTTTGGTGGCGTACGTACGACTGCGCGATTAACGATCCATCACTAGACGCCATTTGAGATCCATCGCAAAGAGCACGAACAGTGGCAAAAAGTGCATCAAGATCCCTTCTCAGCACCGCCATAGAAACAAGATGACCATCAAGGGGGTCAGCATGCTCAGAACGATGCCAATTATCACAATCTTTCAAAGATCTTGTCATCGGTACTGAAAACGGTCTTCCTCTGGCCAAAGACATTCCTCTCTCAAGAACAAACAACGAAAGCCAGCATCGTTCACGATTTCGAAGAAATAGTCGTCCTTTTTCTGACCATGGATCGATTTCAGGAAACCCATCCATTGCGAGAGCAGCTCTTGGGTCGAGACAATCGCCCCTTGCTAGACCGATACCGGACCCTGAACCAACCATTTCCGGTGAGATGAGACTTTTGTGAAGTGATAAATCCGTAGCAACTGTGTTGGCGATCGAGATATAAGTGCACGTCTCATCGTCAGTTGAATGCTGGCCTGGAAACATCCATGGAATATTGACCATGAATGCAAGCACAATTTCGACTGATCGATACCGATTTACCATGACTCTATGCGCAAGAGTTCTAGCGTGATTCGATAATCGTTTTGAGAGGGCTGCTGCTGATGGCATGAAGAGTGCAGATGCAGCCATGATAGACGTGTAAAGAAACGCTGATCTTGAACGCGTGAATTCGACGGTGTATATCCTCGGATCAAGACCCCATCGTGTATGCGCCAGGTTCCGATGAAAACTACGCGGTTAGTACGCGCCAAACATTGAGTAACAAACTCACAAGTTGAAGAGCTTATCCGCTTCCTCCTCAGATACAAGGCCCAGAGAAACAGGATCAACATCAGGTCCAACATCGAGATGAACTTGCGCCGGCGCAAAGAATGCTTGAATTTCATCCTCCGTTTGACCCTGCGTACTAGCCGTATGCGCCTGTATTGGAGAATTCCCATGTCGGGATTCAGGCGATGGTTGAATGTACGATGCCCTCGCAAGAAGCTGTAGCGGATTCTCTGCATCGTCAATAGCAAGACTCTGTTGCGTTCTCTGGATGAAATCAGGCATCGCTACAGGGTCTTGCTCCTCCTCCTCTTCCGAGTACGCATCTTCATCGCCATCACCGCTGACACTGTATCCACGAGTAGTCGCGTGTTCAGGTGTATTCGCATTGCTGAGTAATTCCTGCAGATGGTTTAGAATCCTATCATCTTCGGGATTCTTCTGCGACGCTGATCTCGCGCGTTTGACAGCCTGGTCAATCTGATACAGCGCCTTATCCAACCCCGTTCGTTTACTGACAAGTCAGCAATGAACAGACAACAAGCGGGGGAAAGCCTACTTTTTGATACCCTTTTGCCGTCCGGGATGATATGCGGGACGCACACACTCGCAGTCAAGCTGTATGCATCTCCTGCATCGTTCCTGGTGAGGTTTCCAGTCGCATTTGATCTTTGAGCGACGACATACGAGACAGGCTGCTTGTCTGGGACGCGGCGAATCACCAGACTCGAGCGGGGATGTCTGGCTCTGAGAGTCAGAGTTCCGCCCCGCCATGATATGTACACGAAAAAAGAGTCGGAGGTTGATCTGTGACCGACGATGGGAAGCGTCGATGAGGTGATGAGAAACAAAGTTGGGTAACGGGGGGGAATGGGGGAGTTGGAGAGGCGGAGACGTTTCCGACTTGGAGCTCGAGTCAGGTCGTCGGAAAGATACATGATTGGTCAGTATTTAAGCTTCCGATATTGACTCGCCAAGCGGGAGATGCCTGTATCTTTAACGGTTTCACTAATAGACATGATTAAGATTATGCATAGTTATTTGATCCTATCGATAAGGTATATTACATGCAGATACCCATTATCCACAGAGATTATCATGTCGCCATCGACCCTGTCGAGCACGAAATGAACGGACAATCGCAAAAGTGGAAATGGCCACTGACTATATCGTCGGGCAACTTGCGATTCTAGCCTGATTCGGAAGAGTTGAGCACTAACCTTGTTTCAATCCACAATTGATACTCCATTGATGAAAATCTTTTGATAGAATGGCGATATGAGAGGGGTTTATAAGAGGTGAGGGTTGGAATTATTTTTTGAATTGAGTTTGTCTTTGACTCTGGATGTCTGTGTGTCAAAATGTCGTCCAACGCTGTGATCGAATCGGGCAGCGATAAAGATGTCAAGGTTGTCACTGAACAGAGCGTTGAACAGTCTAAGCCTGTATCTCGGTTTACACGATGGTATCGCAGTCCTTTATTCAATGTCATAATCGTTGGTTTGATCTCCTTCACTCAACCAGGAATCTGGAATGCCCTCAACAGTATGTTTACCGTCTATTCACTTTACATTGCTGACAATTGTAGATACCGGCGCTGGTGGTCAGCAGGAACCATACCTTGTCAATGGCGCCAACTCGCTCACGTTTGGCATCATGGTTTTCGGGTGTTCCATCTTCAGTATCCTGGCCAATAAGATTGGTCTGAAATGGGTTCTTGTTATCGGTACCCTTGGATATGCACCCTATTCTGCAGCGCTTTACACCAATAACAGATATGGTGTTGAGTGGTTTGTTCTGCTGGGTGGTGCGACTTGCGGTATTGCCGCTTCTGCTCTTTGGGCTTCGGAGGGTGCTATCGCTTTGGGATATGGTGATGTCAAGGATCGTGGAAAATTCAGTAAGTGATATTGTTTGGTTGTGAAGTTGATGTGCTAACTTTTGTAGCTGGAATTTGGCTTGGCCTTCGTGAGCTTGGTCAACTCATTGGCTCTTCAATTCAGCTCTCACTCAATGTCGAGTCTGGAAAGAGAGGTCGTGTTGGTTACACCACTTATCTAGTCCTCATCGCGCTTCAGTGCCTCGGTCTTCCTCTCGCCCTCCTCATCTCACCTCCCAACAAAGTCATCCGACCTGACGGCTCCAAGTTATCTCACACCCAAACCAACAAGAGTATCAAGGAACAGTGCAGACGATGGGGCGCTCTCATCAAGCGCAAGCAGTTCTTTCTCTTGATTCCTATTCTCGTCGGTTTCAACTGGAACAGTACTTATCTGGGCATTTATCTCGTCAACTACTTTTCTGTCCGAGCTCGTGCTTTGGCGTCGTTGACTTCAGGTATTGCTGCTACCGGTGCCAACATCTTCTGGGGTTGGTTCTTTGATCTCAAGTACTTTAGCCGACCTCAACTTGCTAGAATCACTTGGGTGTTCTTGGCTGTTACTATGACTGCTCTGTTTGGTTGGCAGTTTGCTATGGAGTTGGAGTATCGTAACGCCAACCCTGCTGTTACTCTCGATTGGGATCTCCCCGGCTTCGGTCGCGGATTCGCCGTGCAAGTCCTTCTTCGGTAAGTTCACACCTACCCCCATGTGAGAAAACAAGTGCTAATAAACTAGTTTCATGAACGAATCCCACTATATGTTTGTGTACTGGATCATTGGAACTTTCTTTGAAGACGTTGAAACCCTGACTCTCGCTGTTGGCTTGGTCCGATCTTTTGAGTCTCTTGGATCATGCTTGGCATTTGGCGTTGGTGCTGCCAAGGTCCCATCTCTCACGAACCTCATCGTCGCCTTTGTCATGTTCTGCATCTCTCTCCCTTCAACATCCTTTGCCGTTTTCCTTGTCCCTGAGCGCCCGGCAAACCATGTGCTTGACAAAGATAACGAGTCTGAGGAATAAGGTTAGACTTCATAGCTAGACATGAAACAACATTTTGAGACTCTCCCACTATGCGTTCCGGGTCCCCAGTTTTCTAATTTGTTTTTAATTGACGGTGGATCCGATCGATCGTGATCACGATGCAGGGTCGCGGCACAAGGTCCTGCTAGATGAATAAAGAAGTCGTTTAATTACAAGCCGGTCCAGAAGAGGAAGTTGACGGTCTCCAAAAGAGTGCCAGGGAGCCAAGAAAGCATATGTACTTGCCAAGCCAGCTGCGCCGCCATATCCCTGGGGGCATGGGTTGCAGCATAGATGATAGGGCTGAACATCCGAACACAGGGAACGACAGCCAAGTGTAGCATTAATGGCAATGATATGGTCAATCCTTGTACGTAAATAAAGCTAATTTAACGACAAAATCATGACCTCCTCCGAATCCCTATACCGCATTGTCCCATTCTTGAACGCTCGAACCAGTCCTCGAACTTTGTGCTGCAAAGGAATAATCTTTCTCAGCTGCAGAAACTTGCGAACCAGCTGAGAAACGATAGTGAAAGCTCCCGAAACAGCACCAATCTTGAAAAAGACAGATAGATTGCCTTGCGAGGTGACATATGGCAAAGTGAAGCAAAATGCCGTCCTATACTTGTAAGCGAAGAAACTAACAGGGTCACGATACATACCATACAACTATGAGTGGAGATATAGCCTTGATATAAGGCCGCTTCTGTTGTTTGACCTGTCCAAGAATGTCGTCAAGCTTGACGAGATCTTTTATAGCGTTGGCTTGTGAGAGTCGGGCACTCTGATCTGCTTCTGAGCCCCGAGACTGGAGAGGTCTAGCATAAAGCCCAGGAAGATCATCTTGAATCTTTTCATGTCCGATGTACTCGAAATATTTCCTCAGTTGACCATTTACAGATTCTCTGCAAGTTTCAAACTGCCGAAACACATCGCTGTCATGGTCGATCGGTGAAACTTTTGATCGTGGCTGAATGGTGATGGCCGCTCCCTCAATAAAAGAGCTGCCCATATTTTCTTTGACTTTATGAATATTTATAGTTCTTTGATTTACTGTCAGATTTGTTCTCGATGGAAACAGAAGTGAGAGCGTTCCCTTTAGATACGATGCGTTGCAAGCATGAGCTGAAAATGACCACTGACCAGAAGGCAGCAAGGATTCATGCATGTTGATTGGCTGTGTAAAGAACAATAGCTCGTTTAGATTCAGAATCAGGTTCAATTTGATATTATTCTTAAGACAATGCAAAGTGGCGTCGAACTAGTCGCAGAAGTGCGGCTTGTGCGTATAACGGTAAACGACATCACCAGGGCTATTATTGAATGGATTTCAAGGAACTTGAGGGAATAGTCTTCAAACTTCTCCTCGGATAAGATCCGCGTAACTGTAGACTTTATTTATCAGAACAGCTGCGTGAATTATGATAACCTCTGTCGTCGAAATGGGTCGGGTTGATAAGTTAACCTCCACGATCGCTTTGACTCAACCAACAAAGACATCACATGTCTGTGCATTGACCCAATGACGCGCTTGGTCCTAAGCTCTTCAAGAATTCAGACTGGATGATGTTTTACTGTAAGAATGTATTCATTAGTTTTGCTATAGAGGTATCAATCAAACTATCGTCATCTACAACGACCTATCGCTCGGGCTTTCGGATCTCATCTGAGTCGTAACTTGCGTCTTGTTAAACTTACTCTCCCCATTAACAAGACTCTGCTCATCATTCTCACTATACTGCACATGAAACGTTCTCTGCAGTTCAATACCTCCATGTTCAGGCGTATGTATAGAATCACCTGTATGAGAAGGTAACTCGACGCGAGCACGACTGCGACTCATGATATGTGATTTCCGTCCATAATGTTCCCCGTAGTTGTTGTATTTGCTCGAATCGTGGGATGAGCCTCCAAGCGAGGGGAACAGACGCACGAGAATGACTCGAAGGGCCGGCATGGATGCGCAGATGATGCCGACGTTGATTTCAACGGTTGACCAGATGGAGATGTCGGTTTGGTCGTATGTTGGGTTGTGAGATGAGCCGAGATCGACGAGGAATTGGAGACGAATAATGCTCACGACGGTGACACTGAAAAGTTAGCTACGCTCATTGAAATTGGCGGATGACTTACAAAGTTCCGACGATAAACATGGCGGCGACACCAATTTTCTTTTTCCAATGCAGTTTGAGTTTTCGGAGATACCACATTGGAATTGCAAGCATCCATACATCCACAGCTACACTGATAGATGCGTTGGCCCAGCCGATGGCAGTTGAGTTCATGCTGATACTGTTAGTCAAGTCCGACAATAACAATGGTCAACATACCATGTTCCCTTATGCTCTCCATCCCAATTCAACCAAAAGTAGCTCACAGGCGTACACTGAAACGCCGCCAAAAACATAAACAAAACACCAAACACACTGTTGAAAATAATAGTCCCCCAAAGCAACTTTTGCGCATTACCCGGAAAGATCCTCAGGTAAAAGAACAACAACGACGTCTTGAGCAGCGAAACCTGCGCAAAGTAGAATACCTCGAGCAACCAAAAGTAAAACCCAAACTGTGTTATGTCATCAAACTCCAGCGTCCAGATATCGCGGCCTTCTCCGTGCCCGGCGGTTCCGTGGATGTTCATGGCCGTGGAGGGCATGCCGATGAAGAGCGTGAGCACGATGAAGAGGTCGTCGAGGCCGAGTTCGGTCTTGGTGAAGAAGAATTTGGACCAGAGACGCAGGGCGGTTGCGACGCCGGATATCACGCCGAGGACGATTGTGACGTTGATGAAGATGGGGGTCTTGTTTCGCACGGGGACTTCGCAGTAGGTGTATGTCATATTGAGCGTTGCTGTTAATGTTAGAGACGGGCGGTGTTAAATGAGGGTTCGACGTACTCAGACTATCTCTGACGTGACATGCTTGGGCGGCGCATGCCTCTGCTGTCTGGATGATGACTTGGGTCGAGCACACGCATTTCACATCGGTCGAGTTGCAGTCCGACTTTTTGATAGCATCTTCATAACAAGGAGCCTATAATGTTAGTATACACCAAACAATTGATGGTGACAAACTCACTGCACAGGCAGGCAGATTGGCCAACAACTCTTTTGTTGCATCCGCTGCCGCTACCAGGGGCACCAAGGCCACCAGAAAAGGCACAATCCACTTCATATTGATCGACAAACGTTTTACAAGGAGGAGGACCCGCGTGTGCGAACCCCAGGGGATATTTAACAGATTTGCTTTGGGGCAGGTGTAGGGGTTCTATCTCTTAAACCTGGGCCTTACAGTCATCGTCTCAAGGGATCAGCGCAACCCCACTGCGTTCGTCCCGTCAATTTGGAAGCAAGTTAAAACATGGATGATCCGGATTCTTCCAGATACAGCGTCACATCGCCTACAAGTTTTGGTCCCTGTAGGGGCTAATAACTTTAGTGTATTAATTGGCGCAAGCTCAGGTTTGTTTAGAGTATCTCGTAACTTGGACTGTCACTGGGCGGTATGTAATTTAGTTTGGGCTGAAATATTAGGGACCGCACTAATCGGCATGGGACTGCCGGGCTACGGTAACCTCCTTTTTTTGTGGTGAGAAAGAGACCGGAGTTTCAAAGTCGTGGGTGAGGTCCCCAATTCTGGAAGGTCGTCTCACGGGTTTAGTCTAGAGCAAAAGATCCTTGACACTCCAAATCAATCAATCAGCTTGGCATGTGCTAACGGCCCGATCCCTGTCTCGCCAAGGATTGGTTGGGCTGTAGACGAAGATCATATCGAGATTTGGCTCTAAATGTGAGAATGGAAATGATCAGCATATTCACTCTCGACTTCGAGTCAGCCAATTGCATGATTTCTGCAACGGAATCGTTCCGTAACCAAACGACCACCCCTTTATTCCTGATTTTTTTTGTGCTTCATCAGAACTCAAATCAGCCTGATAAAACTCGGGTTAGCTTGGTCCGATCCTACCCCAGGTTTCAGCTCAACGCGGCAATTCAACCGAAGACGAGGAAATTTCCAAAAGCTTATCAGAAGAAAGCAACCACTACCCCGAGCGCGGTCTATTCTCACATGTAATTCAATAGCTTCGGACGATTGAACAGAATGGGTTCACTCTTAAGAAACAAGATTCTCGTACTATGGTAGCGTTTTGCGGAGGTGACCCATTTCCATCCTCGCCTCGGTGAAGTTATTGGAACTAGAAGCCAAGACCTGTCCAGACCGCTAGCCTTGTACATATTGATAGCTAGTCATGATCCTAGGGCTGTTACATCAACGGTCACTAAGGAATCTGTCAGAAACTGTTCTGTCATCGACGGGGTAGTTGACTCGGCAATGATTAATGCTCTCTCCACTTAGTAGTTATCATTTGACTATAATTATGTTACTTCGCTCATAGTTTGTTGGCTTTAATGTTTTGTAGGCCTCCATCGACATGGGTTACTTGCATATAACCCTTGCTATCGCGTGTAAATGCAACCTTGACTGATGCACTGTTCACCCCTGATTGTTTGACAACGTGTTCTAGATTGCTTGCAGATGTTCCATGTGGTCAAGACCCCTGTGTCTGTCAGTGGCGATGAAGCAGATCTGGTATGCATCTCGCGTGGCCTTGACACATTGCGCAAAAGTGTTCGCTGTTATTCCACCTTTTAAGCTACCCTCAATGATCTGCCGAAAAGCTTTGGCCTCGAAAATACGCAGATTGTTCCTCTATGAAGCAACTTGTCCGGGTGGGTAAGAAGCATATCGCCGCGGGTAGCAGATCTAACGAGTCTGGATGTCTCTTTGGTTGCATTGAAGATTGACGCAATACAGCACATGACATTGTCGTTTCAATGCAACGATAAGGTTACCTGTTCCAGTGATTGAGTCATGAAGGCGATAAACATCGTTGCATCGAAGAGGATCCAAGCTCGACTTTGACATCGCGAAGATTGGTCCCCGGGCCTCTGCGAATTTTACAGGGACTATTAATAAACGCTTACGGATACTTGACAACTGCGTTCCGATTCGTCGTATAGTCAATCTAGTGAATTGATACCATGGGTGATAGTCTGCTATCATCCAGCTGATCACCCTATGGCCTATCCACAATCAGCCATATTCCACCCAATCCCATAGAGCGTGCACTGTTCTTCATTGCGTTAAGCTTAATACATATAGGCTATTCTCGAATATCCTGTCGAGAACTCCCTAGCTTTCGTCCAGTTTTTTTGACAGGTGCCCAGGGCTTTACCAACCTCTCCCCGGTGGCTTCGATCCTTATCTTGGTTCAGAGGGCTACCAACACACAGTGGATATCAGAGTTTTGCTCGTCGGGAGAGATCTGTAACGGTTGTTCTAAAGTTTTGTATTTTTGTTTCCTGGCACGGTATTTCTTTCAACCTGAGCATCTTCGTTGGTGATGAGATGAATATGTTCGTTAAACCTTCTTGCTTCTTCTCTGCGACTTCTCAGCATTATGTTCAATGGTAGCTTTCGGGCAACGATACAGATTATTTCTGTTTCTAAGACTATTTAACAAGTTATCTAGAACGCCAGTTATTATCATCGCTCCATTGAAGAAATAACCCCGTATCATTCTTCAAATCAGGCTAGAGGTATAACCGCTCTATTTGGAAGTGGTTCGTAAACTATCCATAGATAATCTCAGATAGAGATAACAAGTCAAATACGAAGTCTCATCAGGATATAATATTGCTTTAGTTATCGTCAAGGGTGCTTATGCCCAGCCGGACAAGGCGGACTTGGCCGCCTCAATACCGGAAGCCTCCCCGGGCCGCCACGTGGGCCCCGATCGTGCGGAAGCGCCAATGCTAGGGTTCCGGGTAGGTATCGCATTTTATCATTGAGTCCTGTTATCGATAATCGAATGTAATGCGCGTGAGTGAGTTGGGAAATATTTGAGTTTGAGCTGCTGGAGAGCTTGTGTCAAGATGTGATGACAATTGCTTCATTGACCTACCCTAAAGATGAAATAATGACGTCAGGTGGATTCGTTACTTCACAGCTTCAACAGCTCAATAACATCATAGCATCATCCAGTTCTTCACATAATACACTACACTTGAACCATTCACAATGTCTCTAACACCGCTCTCATCTCTCCGCGTCTCCAAGCATGTCATCCCATCGCATAACTTAATCCCCAATTGCAGCATCCACCAAAAACCCCTTCTTCACTACCACGCTGCCTTCAAGCCCCCCATAACTGCATCAAAGATCGAAGCGCACCTAACATCAGTTAACGTGGTGGCACCACAGTGGCGCTACACAATGTACTCCCAAACACACTTCCACAGCACGACCCACGAGGTCCTCTGCATAAGCCACGGCAGAGCCCGCTTATGCTTTGGTGGCGAGGATAATGAGGAGAGGGTTGAGCCGGTGGTGGAAACGGGAGATGTTGTTATTGTGCCCGCGGGAGTGGGGCATCGGCTGTTGGAGGATCTGGATGGTGGGTTTGAGATGGTCGGGAGTTATCCGAAGGGCTGTGACTGGGATATGTGCTATGGGAAGAAGGGCGAGGAGGACAAGGTGAAAGCTATCAGGAGCGTAGAGTGGTTTCGGAAAGATCCTATCTACGGGGATGAAGGGCCTGCTATTGAGGTTTGAGAGAGTCACGTTTGTGGCATGTGCCGTGGCTTTGGGAGCATCGAGAGTTTAAACTTTCACAGTAAGGCACAAGCCGTGGGTCAAATCATGTATTCAATCCATCATTACTATCGTCCATTAATCCATGCCATACACATAACCATTAACCATTAATCCGGCCAAGCTTAGAAGTTCATGACAAGGGCAGCACCACCGAACAAGGCGCCGAGCGCAATGGCAGCAGTGGCCTGGGCAGCGCCTTCAGTGGAGGTCGAAGGCGACAGGCCAGTGGCCGCAGCTGTGTTTGTGTTCTCGGGAACACCCGATGTGAAAGGGATGTCGCTGACGGAGCTGGCGCCAGAGAAAACGGCCTCCTGGGTGCTGGCGGTAGGGTTGGCGGTGGCAGAGGGCTTGTCGGGGTTGAGGACACTGAAGATGTTAGTTCGGTTTGTGAAAGCGGGTGGAGCGACTTACGCATCGATGACATGGACGACACCGTTGGCGATGAGGACATCAGGGACAATGACCTTGGCCTCGTTGACCCACACAGTGCCGTTGTGGACAACAATGTTGAGCTTCTCGCCTTCAGATGTGGTGAGAGAACCGTTCTTGAGGGTTGAGCTGTAGCCAAGGGTGTTGTTGACAACGTGGTACTTGAGAATGCTCTCGAGATCAGACTCGCTCAAGTTGGAGAGGACAGAACCAATGTTGGCAAAGGCGCTGTTGCTGGGAGCAAAGACAGTGATGTTCTTCTCATTGGTGAGGTTTGTGACGAGCTTGGACTCGGTGAGACCGCCAGCAACGGCTGAGAGGTTGGCGGCAATGGCCGTGTCGGAAAGGTTCTTGGGAACAGCGAGGACCTTGTTGATGATGTGAATGACACCACCAGTGAAGTTGAGGTCCTGAGCGTGTTAGTGAGTGCAGTGTTTGATCAATTGGATGACTTACAGCCTTGGTGACATTGGACTGTTGACGGAAACCACTGTAGAAGCTGACAGTATCGCCCTTGGCCATAGCCTCGACACGCTGTCCACCGGTGACATTGGCATATGTCGCGTTGTTGAGGAGTGTGGGGACAAAAGCGGGCGTGTCGCTGATGTTGCTGGCATAGTAGGTACCGTTCAGAACGTGGTACTGAAGGATAGCAGCGACGAAGCTGGGGTCATTCTCGACCATGCGGGCAACAGCGGTGTCATTGAGGAGGTCCTTGATGGCATCGTTGCTTGGGGCCAAGATGGTGACATTCCTAAGACGGCCAAGGTCTCTGAGAAGACTGGGCTGGGCACGAAGAAGGCCTACACAGTCAGCTTGCATCGACAGATGAGATACAGTAACAACATACCGCTGAGCTCAGAGAGGGTAGAGTTCTCAGACTCAAGAGCAGCAGTGAGGTTGACACGGCTCTGGGCAGTAGCATAGCCCGAGAGGGCGAGGGTGACAAGAGACTGCAGCTTCATTTTGATGATCGACTAGACAGAGTTAATCTTGGATAAACAACACAGCACGAACCCAGAATACGGGGGGAACACAAGCTTAAGAACTCCTCGAGAGACAAGCTAGTTAGCCTCTCGCGGTAGCATCCTGGCCAATTGGTAAAGCTTCGCCCAGAACGAGCCCCTCGCGAGACCAGACTCAAAACAGAGTCAATGACATAGACCAAGAGCTCAAGCGTCATCAGTGGCCAGAATGGTGAAGTGCTACTCAGCCCACGCCAAGGCTCTTGGTCTGAGAGGACGTCAAGGGTTGATCAGTGAAGGCTCTGTCGTGGCTTGCCGTGTGCCGAAAGCCGGGGAAGCTGTGTCTTCGGGAGTTGCAGTTTGGAGTCGCACCATGGGAGAGACGTGCATTCAATTGGACAACGCGAGAGATTCCATTTGCTATTGTAACTAGTTCTGCCTCGTATCGAACCTGAGAAAAGCCTGTTTATTGTATCGGTTACAGGCGTTGGAGGCCACCGAACCGCGTAACAGACAACCTACACAGTCAATAGCTTCATTCTCTTGCTGGTAATATCCGGAGAATCTCATTGGACTTGGAGTCAATTCGGACTAGGCTGCAAGCTTCCTCAGCCCGGATCCCCACACTCCACACGACCGGGTATCGTGATATCGTCATAGATATTTATTAAGGCATCGCCAACAGCACAGCTCAGTTTTCAGCACAGCCGACTTTTGTTTTGACTGATCCTCACTCAATTGAAGACGCTGCCAAGGCGCTCGGCACTGCTAGCGTTGCATTCCAGCTGTTCATAGGGTGATGAAGAGCTCCCTTGGACTGTGAATCGGCCAATGCTACGCCGAGGGACAAAAGGGATGTTGGTCAGCTCATGCATCGGTGAAAAATGGCCGGGCATGGTTCAGAGTCCAGACTGTCGCAGAGAGTGGCAAAATTGTTGGCAGATGCCGATTGGTTTGGCCGTTGGGTGAAAGGATTGTTCACCAATTGACTGGGCAACTCAGAGAGGAGGTCCAAATGGATCGGCCTTTTCCAGTTTCACTCTCTTTGTCTCTCGGAGATCATCCCCAAATACTGTGCCGTCCTCGTTGGCTGCTGCCTTCTTTTCTTTGTTCATAACTTGTTCTCGTCTCGCTCGTTGAAGATTGACCAGGTTCGCTCGATCGGGATCACGACATTTCTGCAGTTTCTTTCGGAGTGGTTTCATCGCTTTGACAATCTCGGGCTACTCCTGTTAGTCTGGTTCGGGCAACAAGCTTTAAACGTACCGTTCCCCAGTACTCCGTCATTCTCTCGGGAGGTTCCTCTTCAAGCATCTTGCGGCAGCCGTCTACAGCTCCTAGAATCTTGTCTCGCATGTTGGCAAATGCTGATTCCTGACTAGCATTGCCGCCTTGACCAGGAGTCGGGATCAAAGTGTCGAGCAGTCCATCATCTACCATGGAAAGCGCCGCCATCATGATTTGACTCGGCGCATAGTGGAAATATGCGTCTGTCACCAAAGGACTGAACTTGAGAATGTCTCGAGCGCGGGCATGCGCCTTATTGATTCGTGTCTCTTCGTCTGGTAGTCTTCTTCTCAACTCCAGGATGGCACCCTCGAGCGCTCTGAACGGATGTCGCACGTCAAAAGCAAAGCGAATTCCCTGACAGAGAAGAAACTCTCCCGCCAGAATCTGCTCGCCTGTTGTGTTTGGGAACTTTTCCGAAAAGGCATTGAGCTTGTAGAAGAAACCTTCCGCCTTGCATCCGAAGAAGAGTGATGTTTTGAGGAGGTCGGTCGCAGGGTAGGTCATGACCGAGTTGGTTACGTAGAATCGTCGCAGAAAGATAGCGGCCGTTGCTCGAATCTCAGTAGGAAGCTCGCAGAATTGAGCCGCGCGAATAAGCTCGACGGTGAAGAATTTGACGAGGCGTATCTCTTCATCGGGGGTAAGAAAGTCGGGTGGAGGGTCTGTCGCAAGCCGAGGAGCGATCTGTTCTCGAGCAAGGGAGTTTGTTTTTGCGCGCAATTCTTGAAGGTTTGCCGGCGTGAACGACCAGAGCCGATATTGGCTCGACTGCCTGTAGCGCTCGTCTTCTGTCGCCATTTTGTTTTTGTGAATGATGATGCAGAACAGACATGCTGCGATGGAGCTGCCTACTTGTTTTGGGTGTCACGTGACCTTATCTTATCGCAATGATCGTCAGGGACCGCACCTCATTAAAGTAGCCTCGTATTCAAGCTCAATTCAATCAATTACAGACGCATTCGCGCGGAGACTCTATTGTCCAAATCAAATCCAAACGCCAGCCAGATACCAAATTTACCAATTGACTCATAAAAATCCATCAATATCCCAAGTTCTCCCTTCTCGCAGGAGGAGGAGGCGGGGGCTTCTTGGCCCGGTTGGGAGGGGGAGGCGGTGGCTTCTTTCCAAGAGCCAGACCGCTTGTGCTTCGGCTTAGACTTCCATAGCTAGTTGCAGGGCTGGCAGCGCGGTGTTCCCAGTCAGGGCTGCCGCTTCTGCTTGTTGAAACATCATCAGAGAATACATCGTCATGGCGCCCGTATGAACCGCTGTCAGTAGCAACGCGAGCAAGAGGAGCGCCTGGGACTCTCAGATTGGCTAGTGGTGTAGCTGTAGATGAGGAGCGGCCTTCAAATGTTGAGGCGCGTCCAATCGGGGGTCGTGCAGGTTGGGGAGGGGGAGGCGCAAGACGGCTTCCAGGGGAACGGTTGGGAATGCGAGCGGGTTCTTGTTCAGCCTCTGGCTCTTCGTAGACCGCCTGATGGCGAGGCTCTTGCCAAGAACGAGCGGTGTTTGATCGGCTTCGACCGATCTTGGGAGCACTGGTAGGCGAAGACGAAGCTCCAGCCCAGTTCTGACGAACACGACGCAACTCTTCGGCGCAGCGCTCATGGTAATCGAGCTCAGCGTCGAGGAATTGGGTCAGGGATGTAATGTTGTCCACCTCGGATTCCTTGATGTCCTGCATACGACGAAGGACATCCTCGCTGGTCTCCTCAAATTTGGCCTTGTTCATGCGAACTTCTTCTTCGATGCGGAAATCGTCACGGCGGGCCTTTTGCAGCTTGTTGGTGCTGGCGTCGTAGGCGAGACGGCGGTTCTCAAGTTTCTTGCGGGCGTTCTACTCTTGTTAGCGGGCGTATCGTCAAGCAAGTGATTGACATACCTGGTACTCTCGCATCATCGCCAGACTCCTCTCGAGGTTGTCCAGCCAAGTAGCATTGGCGCAGTCTAAGTAGGTATCCTGGATGCCACCAATGCGCTCGTTGGCGCGACCCAAGGACAACAGGCAGTTTCCGAACTCGGACTCTTGCTCGAAATCCTCGCCGTGGGTAGCCATTGTACGGCCAAGAGCAGCCATGGGAGTGCCGCGCTCCTTGTTATCCAAAAGCTCATTGCGTTGGGATAACCATTTAACGTAGCCGCTCATAGATCGTTGCATGCGCTCCATGCCTGGGGTCGTTAGCCGTCGAAAAGTTAATGATCCACGGGGAACAACAAACCGTCTTGACGGAGAGCCATTTCGGTCTCTAGATTCTTGAACTCATCAGAATGAGCCGTTCGGGCTTCACCACCCATCCTTTCACCGGCCCATTGAAAGGCTCGGTCAATCTTCTTTGTAAAATGCATATTGGCTCGTTCGGTATCGTAATGTCGGATCCAGTCCGGTAGTTATTCGCGGGGTCGTCTGGCGCCGTCGCTACTATGCTTTTAAAAGTATAACGAGGGACAGAGGCAGGTTGTAGAAGTAAAAGAAAGAGTCTTTGAGAGCGAGAGACGGGGTAATGAATGATTGTAGAGGACGAACAAGGGGTAGAAGAGGGATGGGATGCTGGGGTGGCGAACAGTTGGGGCGTATGATGGAAAAGGACACGACCTTGAAGGTCTTGACTGAATCCAAACCAATCCTTGACTGGTTCTGGTGATGCGACCTCAAGCCCGTTGGGAGTGAGGGTCTTCAGGGGTGCTTGTAGTGGTGTGGAGGTGAGGTTGGGGAGCCCAGCCCCGAGCTTTAAGGGAAACCCCCTGAAAAGTCCCAAGCTACAGTGCGTTACAGTAGTTTAGCTTATCTTATCGCCCTGCAGAGGGCAGTGAACTCAACTCAGCGGGGAACCAAAAAGTCTCAGGAATTGCATTCATTTTTATGAAACAGAGCCCGAGCAAACAAAGCGAATTATTGAAACAGCAATTACAGGTGGCGTTTATTATTGAGTCTGTGGAATCCTGATCACGTCTGACAAGGAGAGACGTGGTGCCATGGGCAGGCGATGGGAAAGCCAAGAATGGCATGAGAAATGAAATGCTGAGGCGAAATCGACCCCAAGATTTGGTCGAGGCAATTTTAGATTATAACCTAACCTACGGGCACTTGACTGAACTGAACTCTCTTGGCTTCCCTGGACTGGACTGGCTGGGCGCTTCGGACATGGCGCGGCTAGAAAATTGATCTGTGGACCATACGATCTGGAGTATCGTGTAGAGATGACACGGTGACTGTATCGCGCTGACGTATTGTACAGTCAGAGTTTCTGAAAATAGGACAATCGCTATAAGACGAAGTAGAGAGTCTGGGCTGTACCCGGAGCGAGCCTGAGCGAGATGGATCCTGATACGAGTACGGATCAAATCTGTAACCACGTACTGGCGTCTTGGTGGCCCGTGTCTCCTATGGCCCCTGACACAACGGCGCCAATAGCCTGCGGTACCGCTACACTAACAACGGGAACTGTCTCCGGCTGGGAAAGCCAAGTTGGTGATCCCCACCACGAGATAGCGAAATGGAACCTACGCCGTTGACTTCTTTATCTGGAGGTTAACGACAAGGATTGATAGATAAGTTATTGAATGTTGCGTACGCAGTATATAGACCGCTATAAGTCATTGATCACCCGGCAAGTCAATAAAGATACCATGCATCATGTCGTCTCCCAAGTTGACCGCGACTTTGAACTAAGGTAGAGACGAAAACTCTGAAAGCTTCTTTAAGCATACCCTTCTCCATAAACTAACCTTACTAAAAAGGTTCGTCGTTGGGACAGTCGACACCACCATTTCTCCTTCTCCTTCTCTCTCTGTCCGTCAATACCACCCACTGCTGATCTTAACAGCAGTGTCGGCCCGTCCAACCCATCACCAACCTCACACCTTTTTTCACTTCTCACGTTACAGTACCCTCGCGTGTCCTGTTCAACCCCGCTCCAAAAGTAAGAGCCGCAGGGCAGGAAAGTGATCGGCCAGGCTCGACTCTATCGTTATCTCGTTCTAGAAGAACCCCAACCTCCAGCCTCGTTGGGAATAGTTGAACTGTGTGTCGCCTAAAAAGGGCCTCGCCCCCCTCATTCTTTAACCGCTCCACTATATACGGGGGTAGACACCCAGGCCATTCCCTCCAACTAACTCTCCACCAACGAGCTTGCGTAATGCTTCACGGGAGGAGGGAAAAAAGCACGCAAGACATTGGTTTTCAATCCGGATACTGTGTGGTATGTTACATTGAAGGGTACGACGACGATAGAGAAGCTTTTCCACTTGCCGATCTCATTCCCATGCTTCGTCTGACACCAAGAAAAAGCTTGGCCTTGGGATTTATGCGCTAAAATGCCGTAGACACTTCTTCTGGCTCAGACTTCCCCAGAATTCTGAGCGTGGCCCGGTTTGGCGCGCGCCAGTATTGGATGATCCATATTTACCATGAGGCAGTGCTGTTTTTGCTGTGATCTTCATTCATTACGATCCGCGCTGGTGAAACGTACATGTGCGCCATTTGAGACAATTGCGTGGCACAAGTGATGTGATCTGTAGGGTATAGACGTATTGATTTCAAGGGTTGAGCAAGGGTGATACAGTGATTGACGTCTGTCAGCATCCCTTGTCTCATCTGGAAGGTCCCTTATCCAGTTGATGATCTGTAACTCGGTAGTTTGGTAAGAATGGCTACGGCACTTTCTGAAGAATCCGCTCAACATCAATATCTGCGGTTCAATGGTATGTACTCGTTAGGTTCATCATGACATTCTCATCCCACCAGCCACTCCTCAATATATACACTTTCCGCAATATCCGCACTCTTGATCACACGCAGCATAATCACTGTCACTGTCGCTATCCGATTGCGCCGCCATGAACTCTTCCTCGCGCTCCGAGTCCTCCGGATCCTTGCTCTCACTCCCCAACCAAGCCTCCCATTGCTTCCTGACAGGTTCAGACAAGACGTCACCTGCATCCGACAGCTGTTTGCGAATCTCGAGAGAACCGGTATTGGACCATACGATCTCCAACTTACCGTCCTTTGACGCGTGGGCCTTGTCAATTATGAGGCGCAGGAGTGCAGCGAGACGCTTGAGCGATGGCTGGTTGAGATCCTGCCATTCGGTGATGTCGGCTTTGACATTCTTGATCTCAATGTTTGAGTCTCTGAAAAGACCTCTCTCGTGGTAGGCGAGGAGGAATTGCGCGACTTGAGCGATCCACAAGCGTGGAAGTTGCTCGCCGAGATGATCCTTTTCTCGAGCCATGATTGATCGCGTTTTCAAGTCGAAGATGCTGCTTTGGGGGACAGATTCACCTCCATCTGACACTTTGAGTTTGCCAGTGCCGTTTGACAGCGATTCAGTGATGCCGAGACTTTCCAAAGCGTCAAAAGCGTATCCCTTTACAGTCTTGGCGACAGGACTGGACGAAATGTACCCATCACCTTCGAAGCGGACCATGAGATCAAGACCGCCGAACTGATACGAAAGGATTCTCTGATGGGAAGTCGAGCGCTTGACCGAAGGGTCCCAGGTAGTGTATGCCTCCGGGAATGTATGCCCGAATCCTCGTACACCTTCAATCTTGTCGCGAGGCGAATTCTCTCTGCGAATGAGATGGACAGTTTCGCCGACCTTCTCAATGAGTATGCGAAACGGACGGTCAAGATCAACGCCTCGAGCAAAGCGCAGGAGGTTTCCGATCGTGCTACCACATGCGACGATGTTGACGGGGACAGGGTTGGGATTCATCTTCATTACAGAGACAATTGCAGGCTCAAGAGGGTGTTTGGGGTAAGCTGCTGCGTTGACATCGCGATAGTACTCGCCAGAGTCACCAGGCAATTTGTTCGGGCCCTTGGGAGGCGTCCATCTTGGAGGTTGACCTGCACATGTTAGACATGCTGTTTTCTGGAGTGGCTCACGTACCTGGGATGATGATCTCGGGGGAAGATGAGCTGATCCAGTTGTAGGATGCGACTACTTTGACGTTCTCAATTGCCACGTGATCGCCATCGCTTTTGAGGCTGTCTTGGGTGATGCGCTCAATTACATCCCCGAGTGGAGGTGCTGGTGATGAAGTCACAGGCGCGGGTGCTCGCCATGCGCGCGAACCTGCTTGACGGCGTCCGTACATCATGTAAGTGAGTTTTATGAATGAGATATGGATGATAATAATGTGCTATGATTGATATAGCACGGTCTGGGTGATTGAGGTAAATAAAGAATGAGCAAGATGGGGACAGATAACTATTATATTCTTAGATGCCATTCACTTCCTCTGTGTGACGCCAGGAGGCCTACGAGACACTCAATGGGAATATGTCACAGTGTTTGCCTATATTCTGCATTAATTACACTTTGCCCATCCCTTGTTGGTTGCGACGATGTTGGCCCGTTTCCCGACCGCTGCTGGGCTGTGAAGCGTAGGCATTCTTCATTCACATGTCCCTCAACCAGGGTTCGAAACAAACTATCTACCTTGGAAAAAGTGCATCAAGTTCATATGAAGTATCGTGAATATCTCTAGGTATTCTTTTCATTTAAATTGGAGTCTTGTTGTAATGCTCAGGAGCTAATTGCCAAGTCCTTGTCGATGTCTCCGCCGCGAGCTTTGGGAGGCCGACCAAAACAACTCAGAGCCTGATTGACAGCGAATTAAAAGTCTTTTTCATTGTCGCATCACACGTGAGACTTTGTCGGCCCCATGCATTCTGTTGGCCGCCGTGGCGATGCTGGTTGGGTGAAGTCAAGGCAGACAGACAAGACAGCCTCATTCACAGTACAAATGGAAGCTGCACTCACTCACTCACTCACTTGTTCGGTGATATCGTATTTCTCCAAGATCATCAGTTTCAATCCCATCAATAACTTGATCATCGTCATAATCTTATCTCAGTGTCATCGCCATCGCTGCCATGGTTCTGGTACAAGACGCATCTGGCTCTCGAGCCGCAAAGCTCATCAAGACATTCTGGGCCGTCATCAAAGGCGAACAGCAAATCACGACTACACACTCCGCAAAGTTGTTTGCACAAGCTTGCGAGATCTACAGCAACAAGAACTCAGCTGTCAAATTTGTCGAGGTCTTGATCTCAAACCCTGCCGGCATCACGGCGTTGGAGAGCGTAGTCCGCGTCGACTTGACTTTTAGCTTCATAAACACCACTGCCTTGCCGTTCCTCCTAACGCTATCGGATGAGGGTGTCTCTGCTTTAAGCAATGGCGGATTTCTTCGTCAGATGCTAACAGCTATTCTGGAGCCATCTACCTTCTGGACTGCTGCCGTGGGCGCTTACCATAATGACAAACTCGACAATGCTGGGCTTGAAGCATTTGCCTGGCTGTGCCTACAAATTGTCTCGGATCAAGCCAATTTTGATCTCCACAAGGACGCAGTCAAAGGATTGATGGAACATAAGTCTCTTCTCGGATCGGAGTCGCCTGAAGTGAGGAAGATTGCATACCGCATTGACAAGATCATCAAGATCTTTTCACAGCCCGAACCTGCATCCACCGGAGTCACTCCTGGAGGACGTCACGATAACGATCATGCCAATTTCCGCGATATCTCAATTTATCCGACCTCTGACGAGCTTCTCTCAACCGATCCTCCATATCTCCAACGACTGGGGGAGGTTTTTGACACGCCCATGGAGACCCGAAGTCAGAGCTACCGCGATTGGCTCTTCCGTCTTCTTCGCGAGGACATGCTCTCTGAGCTTCGGGAAGATCTTCAAGTTGCCATGAGTCAGAAGAAGAGCAAGCGCCGTCCTGTTGCTTTGGGACAGTTGAGATTGGTGGGGATCAATTCCGACCATGACATTGACACCAAGCACATCCCGCCATATGCTCTCTACGTCGCGTGCCAGCAGGGCATTACTTTTCCACATAAACTACCGAAAGGCGGGAAGAAGGTGTTTATAGAAGAGTCCAAGAACTTTATGAAGCATGACTCTTTCGGCGCACTCTGCTGCAAAGGCACCATCATCGCATTCGGGTCGCTTGTCAGAGATGTTGCCAATCTTCTCAAGACGCCCCCCATCATCGGTATCAAGTTTAGCGATGGCTCAGGTCTCAAGAAGGCGATAGAAGCCCTTCATGGTCCTTTCAAGGATCAAGTCAAGTTCTTCATCGTAGACACTGCTACTTTTGCCTATGAGCCGATTCTCCAGCGATTGAAGACCATCGCCGAGTTCCCGTTGGAAGCTCAATTGATCGACGCGGAGCAACCTGCTCAGGATGGACCGAGATCAACATCATTGGACGCACTGCCACACCAACTCCGTGCTGCCTTGGACTCAGGGCGCAAAGTCAAGATGCCCCCAGGTTTGAAGTTGAAGAAAGACATCTATTTGCAGGGCGCTCAGCTGAGATCGTTCATTCATGGCATTAGCAGCAACCTGGCACTCATTCAAGGCCCACCTGGTACGGGAAAGTCATTCTTGGGCGCACTCATTCTCTTGACTATCCTACGATTGAGCAAGTCGCGCATTCTTGTACTAAGCTATACGAATCATGCCCTTGATCAGTTTATGGAGGACCTGATGGACATCGGCGTCAGTTCAGACCAGATGGTTCGGCTAGGCTCCAAGTTTACTGAAGCCACCAAATCCACTCTTCTGAGAGAATACGACGGCCAAAAGAAGTATTGGTTGAAGATGGAGGAGAAGAATATCCTCAATACCCTTCGCGTTGAAGAAACGAGTCTCAGCTCGGAGCTTCAAGAATACAGCAGAAAGCTCGCTGCACGAGAGGCTCATCCGGCCGATATCCTGGAATACCTGGAGTTTTCCGAAAATTTCAGCATCGCATGGGAAGCTTTTCAGGTGCCAGAAGATGACGGTTTCAAGACGGTTGGTTCGGGTGGTAAAGAGATTGAACCGGCGGGTGTTTATCAGCACTGGCTGCACGGCGGTGATGTCAATCGTCTCGGACACCTCAGCGCATCTCTCGACCTGAGAGCCCGTACCGTCTGGAATGCGCCGCTGGCTTTGAGGAAGCAATGGCATTATGAGTGGTCTCAAATGGTTCGTGAGGAACAGAGCGCCCGGTTCGTTGAACTGAGCAAGCGATTCAGCGATGTGAGGACTGAGATCAAGAGTATCCTTGACGAGCGTGGACGACGAGTTCTCAAGGATAAACAGATCATTGCGTGCACAACAACCGCTGCAGCGATGTACCAGTCAATTATTGAAACCGCCAATCCCGATGTCATTTTGGTCGAAGAAGCGGGAGAAATCCTCGAAGCGCATATTATCACAGCCATGAGCGCCTCTGTCAAGCAACTCATCTTAATCGGAGATCACAAGCAGCTCAGGCCAAAGGTCGGCAATTACTTATTGACAAAGGAAAAAGGCGAAGGCTACGATCTGAACGTGTCGCTCTTTGAGAGACTTGTTATTCAGGGTCGCCATTTCACAGCCCTTGAAGAGCAGCACCGCAGCCATCCAGATATCTCACAATACCCTCGCATGCTAGCCTACCCCGAACTAAAAGACATGCCATCGACTTCCGACCGTCAGCCGATCCGAGGATTGAAGAGTAGAGTGACATTTGTTCATCACGAACGACCGGAGGATACCATGGACGATGTCGCTGAGCGCCGGGACCCCACGGCCAAAGCCAGCAAGAGGAACCTCCATGAGGCTATGATGGTTCTCCGAATGGTTCGCTATTTATCGCAGAATGGATACAAGACTGAGAACATGGTTGTTCTCACGCCATATCTGGGCCAATTGTTCCTTTTGAAGGAGACTCTTCGGAAGGAGATGGATCCTTGGCTAAATGATGTCGACAACCATGACCTGGTGCGTGCAGGACTGGTCACGCAGGCGGCAGCCAAAGTGAACAAGAAGCCGCTGCGTCTTTCAACGATTGGTAAGTCAACTGACACACCATAAGTTCAATGCTGACAAGACAGATAACTATCAAGGAGAAGAATGCGATATCGTCATCGTCTCACTAACACGTAGCAACGCATCGGGGGACATCGGCTTCCTTTACGCCCGTGAGCGACTCGTCGTCCTTCTATCCCGAGCCCGAAACGGCATGATTCTCTTTGGTAACATGGAGACATTCATGAAGAGCAAGAAGGGCGGTAAAATGTGGACGCAGTATTTTGATGCGCTGAAGCTGAATAACTCTTTATTCGATGGAGTGCCTATTCATTGCGAGCGCCACCCTGAGACGTCCATGTTATTGAAGCTGCCGGAAGACTTTGATCAGAAGTGTCCTGATGGAGGATGCGCCGAGCCCTGGTAAGTCCAAACTCGCACTTTGACATTTATTTTCTTCCTTCTACGATAATGCTTTCGCTTTTTTAAATAAGATCTCTAACTTTTCTAGTAATGCGCCACTGGGCTGCGGCAAACACAAATGCCAGCGACGCTGCCATCGGGTCCAAAACCACTCCATGATTGAATGCTTTGCCAAAGTCGAGAGAGTCTGCGATAAAGGCCATAAGACCAAGGTCACATGTGGAGATAAGTCCAAGATCTGCGTGACTTGCACAAAAGAGTACGAAGACAATCAGCGACGCATCAAACGCGACCTCGAACTCGAACGAAAGCGCCAAGAATTGCAGGACAAGTATCGCCTGGAGCTACAAGAGATTGAGGATGAGATCGATCATCGCCGTCGAACTATGAAGTACGAGTCTGAGGAGAAGAAGCAAGCAGATGAGCTGAAACAGAAGAAGGAAGAACTTGAGTCTCTTCGACAAGCTGAAAGCAACAAGAAGAAAATGAAGGCGACCGAGAAGGCCAGCCCGCCGCCTCAAACTGCTCCTCAGTTCGATCCTATCTCAAGTGCAGCCAAGGAATGGAAGAACATGAAAGAGGTTGAAGGTGCACGCAACGCTGCTTTGGATAAGCTGATGGGGATGATCGGCCTGGAGTCTGTCAAAGACGAGATAATGTCCATCAAGTCCACAGTCGACACCAAGATACGTCAAGGGTTTTCACTTGGAGATGAAAGATGGAGCTGTTCACTACTTGGCAATCCAGGAACTGGTGAGTACCTCAAAGGGCCCAACAGCGCAGTGACTGATTTCGACTGACTTTTCTACAGGCAAGACGACAGTGGCCAGAATATATGCCGAGTTCCTCACGACGGTCGGTGCGATTGCAGGAAGCTGCTTCAAAGAAGTGACTGGCTCTAAACTCGCCAACATGGGTGTAACTGGCTGTGAAAAGCTTATTGAGGATGTCAACAACAACGGTGGCGGCTGCATCTTCATCGATGAAGCATACCAGTTGTCATCTGGCAACAGCCCCGGCGGCAAGGCTGTACTGGATTATCTGCTGGCAGAGGTCGAGAACCTGAGAGGAAAGGTCGTGTTTGTCTTGGCAGGGTATAGTAAGGAGATGGAGTCCTTCTTCTCTCACAACCCCGGCATTCCCAGTCGATTCCCCATCGAGATGAAGTTCGAGGACTACACAGATAAAGAGCTCCTTCAGATCCTTCAGCTCCAGATCCATCGCAAGTTTAATGGTACAATGGCTGTTGAGCAAGGAGTCGATGGGCTGTTCTGCCGAATTGCTGTTCGTCGGGTTGGCCATGGCCGCGGGAAGAATGGTTTCGGCAATGCACGCGCCATAGAAAACTGCCTTCAGAAAATTAGCCAACGACAAGCAGCACGTCTCAGAAGGGAACGTCGAGCCGGCAAAAAGCCAAATGATTTGCTTCTCACCCAAGAAGACATCATTGGACCAGAACCCTCCCAGGCATTGCTGAATAGCGAGGCTTATCGAGAGCTCAAGTCCCTGATCGGGTTGCAGGAAGTCAAAGATGCACTTGGCGTGCTCATGGATACCTTGCGAACAAACTATGAGCGCGAGCTTGCAGAGCAGCCACTGGTAGAGTTTTCACTGAACAAGGTATTCTTGGGGTCACCCGGCACTGGAAAGACTACTGTCGCAAAGCTATACGGAGAGATCCTCAAAGACCTGGGACTTCTTTCGAATGGGGAGGTCGTCACCAAGAACCCAGCTGATTTTGTTGGGGCTGCTCTTGGCCAGTCAGAGGCTCAGACAAAGGGTATCCTCGCCGCCACCGTAGGAAAGGTTCTTCTGATTGACGAAGCATACGGACTCTATGGAGGAGGCGGCGTAAATGGCTCTGTCGTTGATCCCTACAAGAGTGCTGTTATCGACACCATCGTTGCAGAGGTCCAAAGCGTTCCAGGCGAGGATCGATGCGTCCTCCTGCTTGGATACAAGGAGCAGATGGAAGAGATGTTCCAGAACGTCAATCCTGGCCTCAGTCGACGCTTTCCCATCTCGTCTGCCTTTGTCTTTGAAGACTTCGATGATGTTGTTTTGGCAAAGATTCTGGACCGCAAGCTGGGCAAGTCGGGCTTCAAGGCAACAACTAAGGCCAAGGTTGTCGCGCTGGATGTCCTACGTCGTGCACGAAACCGCCCAAACTTTGGAAATGCGGGTGAAATCGACATTCTACTTGGAAGAGCTATGGCCAGCCACCAAAAGCGTGTGTCGTCTGGGCATGTCAAGAGACACGGGACTTTGGAGCCGATTGACTTTGACCAAGACTTTGATCGCGCTGAAAAGGGTGATACCGACGTCGGGAAATTGTTTGATGGCGATGTCGGGCGTGACCATCTGATAGCGATCCTCCAAGGCTACCAGACCCGCGTGCGTCATGCTAAAGAACTGGAGATTGACCCAGAGATTCCCTTCAACTTCCTGTTCCGCGGCCCACCTGGAACTGGAAAGACTACAGCTGCGCGTAAGATGGGCCAGGTATACTATGATCTGGGCTTTTTGGCTAGTACTGAAGTCATCGAGGTCTCTGCTACTGAGCTCATCGGTCAATATGTTGGACACACTGGGCCAAAGGTACAGCAGCTCCTGGATAAAGCGTTAGGGCGGGTTCTTTTTATTGATGAAGCGTATCGGCTGGCTTCTGAGAGTTCATTTGCTAGAGAGGCTGTTGATGAGCTTGTGGATTGCGTCACGAAGCCAAAGTATCACGGCAAGCTTATCATTATTCTTGCTGGCTACGTACAAGACATCAACACTCTACTGGGCATCAACCCAGGCATGTCTAGCCGTTTCCCAGAAAGCATTGACTTTGACCCTCTCACTCCTGCTAGCTGCATTCAGCTGATGACCAGTCAATTGCAAGCTAGCAAATCCAAGCTCAAGGGAAAGATACCAGTGGATCTGTCATGCTTGGAGCGTCCTGAGAGAGGATTTTTGACGGAGCTGATCAACAAGTTCAAAGAGCTGTCGAAGCAGGATAGCTGGGCAAATGCGAGAGATGTCAAGGAACTTGCCAAGAAGATGTTTCACAAGTTTGATCTATCTTCTAGAAGCCTGACACTTACCGAGGAGCTCATTCGCACCACTATAGACGGCATGATGGCGGAGCGTCGAGGCCGAATGACTGACAAGAAGCCTACTGCTGCGAGTGAGATCGCCAAAGCACTCACCGATACACCCACTTTCACACCGCCTGCGATGACGACCAACGCCACCACCGCCACCGAAGAAAAAGAGGAGGAAGAACCAGAAGAAGAGCTCCCAGCCATAACTGTTCCCCATGGTATCCGAGACGCTGGAGTAAGCGATGAAGTCTGGGAACAACTCCAAAAGGACAAAGAGCAAGAAGCCAAAGACGAAGAAGAATTTCGCCGGCTCAAAAAGGCTCAACAGAATGCGAGTGACGCCGAGAGGGAGAAGCTGGTTCGTCAGATTTTGGCGGAGGAGGAGAAACGCAAGAAGGTTGAGGCGAGAAAGGCAAAGTTGATGAAGATGGGAGTTTGTCCGGTTGGATTTCAGTGGATCAAGCAGAGTGGCGGTGGATTTAGATGTGCGGGGGGTTCGCATTGGGTGTCTGATGAGGCTGTTGATAAGATGTAAAGATTGTTTCTGGGAATGTACTGAGATACTTGGAGGATGGAATGAATATTGATTTGGTTCATGACCGGACACTAAAGTTCTGAACCTATACCAGTTTGAAACTTACGGGATCGTGACTTGCGTGCGCTATTTTTTGAGTTCTCTTGGGGCTAATTGATTAATACCTAAAGCTTATGACATGTCAACGAGATATATTAAGCTAATATACAAAAAAATCCTAATTAATTTCAGCTTTTAGAAGGCGATATATATATAGCCTTAATAAAAATAAGTCTCTTAATTAAAAACAGAATAATATACTTTTATAATAACTTAATTAATAACCTTAAAAGCTATCCTAATTCCTTATTACTAGAATTAGAAGAAATTTTTATATAAAACTATAAATACCTCTTTTAAGTAAAAAGATTACTTTCTAATTACTTATTAATAGTATTTAAGTATAATAAAACTATAAGAATAATTAAGTTCTTTTA
>JAAOAL010000140.1:0-92835 GCA_013186775.1 Fusarium dlaminii | reverse complement strand
AATATATTATCTAAAAGAGCTCTTAGTATAGTAAATAATATATTTTATATAATAGAGGCATAACAGCAAATTATTTATTATTATATAAGGCATTAAGAAATCATAGTACTAACAGAATATTATATATAGATATAATTATTATCTAGGTTTAAGGTACTATTCAAGGTCTCGGCGCACAACTAATCCTCATGGATAATTCTGCCTATCATCTTCGGTAGGTAGCTAGTAAGTACAAATCAAATCACTTAAGCTATAGTCTACTTCCTCTTCCTCACTTATCTCAGCCGTGAACTCAGCTTCATGTAATGTCTCGCTATCTGTTTGCCCCCCGACACACACAAAGTCCTACTAGCAGCAGCCTAAGCGAGCTCATTCCTTCATTCCTGAAGCGCACCATTCCCCCCCAGGCGAAACCAACGAATCAACAGTGCCGTGACTAATGAACGGTCCGTTCGACTTTAGGCTGTCAGATCACATGGGCACTGTGATCAGCTGCCGGTTAACGTATGTACCATGGCCAGGATCAAGGAACCCAGCGAGATGATGGGGTGGAGCAAGGAGCTGTTGTGGAAGATAAGTCGAAGCTTAAAAAAACGTGCACTGTGCTGTTGGAGGTGGAGGGGTCTTTTTCCATGTCGCCGGACGTATAGTACTGAGCTCAGCGTTAAATAAGCATCATGACGATCCTGAGGAGAAAGAAGAAGTCAAACCGTTCCCTCTTCCCTTGATCGTCATGGTGATGGCAGAGGTAAGGGACAGTGGGTAATAAGATACCCGGAATGGAGGTCCAATCTTTTGCCCGCACCGAAAGTTTTCAACACTCTCAAGGGACCAGTCTGTGCTTGCTACCGGGGTGATGAGTGTTTGTGATACTGCAGATGCAGCCTCAACCAATCAAAGATGTGTCTATTTGGCCCGCGATTTCGACAGACAATATCTCGTCAAAAATGTGCCAAATAGCTGAGAGTCAGTGTCGGGTTGCCAGGTGCAATTCCGTGTTTTTCACGTTTCAATCGATGCGTGACATGCCGCCTTGTAGATTGAACTATTGCCATGCCTGTCCGCAGAATTCTTTGGCGGTACATGCAGCCAATATTGTCTCAGCCTCCCCGCATGGCTGTGTGGGAGGAGAGATTTAGCGCTGTTACTATGAGGAAGCAGAGTAAACAAAGGGCAGCTTATCCTCATGTCTCAGTCCGGATAATTACACTAGCTTCTCGGGATTACAACTAGTAGCACAATGGAGGTGACTTTTCTTTCTTTTTGATTCCTCAGCGTTCTACAAGGTTACTCTGACGTCACATTTGGTAAGTCTAGGCATGTCCAGGCAAGCAATCCCATGGTCCATGGTCCAGGGCTGCCAGATCTACTAGATCCAGCCTCAGGGAATCGACCAGCCGCCTGAAGCCTCAGCCCGCCAAGAGCAACCCCTGGTCTACCATCCACATCTAAATGCATAACCCAGAAAACATCCGCATCATATTTGGAAGAATGGCGTTGCTGTCATATTTATTGTAGGCTTTAAAGGCTTGATGCATCTGATTATTCACGACTGTGATCCAGATAGAGGCATTGAGGTTGCCCGGCTCTTTGCACGAGCAAGATTCTCAAATAGCTGACAAGGACGTTGCATCAATGTGCCAAGACATGCTAAGGGAAGTAGCTGAGAGACAGGTTGGTACTTGAACAATCGAAAAACTGAAACAAGAGGTCAATGCCTAAGCTTGAGGTGGGGGTTGACTTTAGGTGAGAGACTGTCCTTGTTGTTTGAAGTTGATCAACATTGAATGTCTGATTTGAGTCTAGCCTGCCGCAGGTGGAGTCCAGGTATCAGGCAAATCCGATTGGTACAGATCAAGCTTACGCTTAGAAACACTACAATCTTATAAGTTATTTCATGTCTTATTTCGACATCTATTATTAAACGAATCTCATAAAATAGCAAAGAATTCTCTCTGTTTCTGCAAATGTAAAGAATAATAACCGGCGGCAGCACTTGACCCCCTACTTATGAAACAGTGGCTTTTAGGTAGCTGATGTCGTTGTCGTTATTTTTAGCAAGAACTATGCATGCAGCCGAGACATTCACGTTATGCCGGAGATGAAGGATATTATAGCCAGCAGGAGTTTTCAGTGGTGAAGCTGCTGGACCCTAGACTCTGGGTTCTTGCATAATACTGTCCTCAACTCTTCTGTGATATTTGCCTCTGACACAGTGCAATTGCTTCTTGGTTCAATCATATTCTCTAATTGTACCTCTATCTACTGTGCAGCACAAAGACAGTGTGAACGAGAACAGATGCCATCGAAGATCTTTTCTCTTTTATTTGAATAAGATCATGAAGAGATTTCATGTGTAACACTTTGAATACTGAGGGGCTTTTCGCCTTAAAACGGAGGTTTCTGTCCTTGAGAAAAGAACCTAATCCTGTAACAATTCTCAACTTCACTACTACACCCATAATTGAAGCTTCCCCCTAAAGCAATCCGACCAGAAGCCACGGCGGATTCAACAGACGAGAAAATTCCCTCTTCCCTCTAGAAATATCATTTGCCTGCAAACTCTTCTCCACATTCAACCAACGCAGCACTTACATCATGGCGCACATTCCCAGCAAAGCCACTATCTTGGTCTGTTCAGGTGATCATGCATCAGAGGACCCTTCGCACCCGTACGCAAAAGTTGCCATGGTCAACAGACCTCAGCCACTCAGACGACCATTCTCTCGCAACTTCATTTCGCAAGTCAAGACGGCTCTCCTGCACCGATCCTTCATTCTTCGCCATCGAAATGCTAGTGGCTGTCCGACCCACAAGGCCTGTCGGCACTGGGAACTGTTGAAGATGACAGAGTGGTTCCTGAATGAAGAAGAAGATGTCGTTGACCTTCGAGTCAACGGCGTGACAAAGGAACTTGTTGCCCAAGGCGGCACTGGTCATCTGGAAAATGTCGTCATGTTTGATGACCAGGAAAACGAGAGCGATAAGATTACCAGCCAGCCAGCTTACATCTTGTCTGCTCTGAAGCCGGACTTTAATGTCATAGAGCGAGTGGGATGTCATGTGCTTGATTGGTCTATTTGCAACGGTGGAAGGGATTGGGAGACTATGAGGGGGAAACGGATGGATGTCTTTGGGCGCCCAGTCAAATGACGCTGTTGCTACTGCATTGAGCCAATTGTTAAACTGGCTGATGCTTGATTGGTAAATAAGTAGTGTGATAAATAGAAATATATGCAGCACTGGCCTTGACAGCAAGAGGAACATTTATGAAATGTCGCCGGCACGGGCTTCTGCCCATCTCATCCCTTTGATTCCAGTGAGCAAGGGCGGCTCGTACTCGGAACCCTCTCAAGTTACTCCGAACTACCAAGTCATAGAAACAGCGTAGATGCAGGGGTTACCTGTGTGCACATACTGCCCGTGGTTTTCGCTGAAGCAAGTAATTGGTTATTATATAAAGCGCAGATGAATCATAACGAGCATTTCAGCCTTGGTTAAAAGAGCCTGCAAAGTTTTCTTCAATTGGAGGTGGCGGCGCTCACTAAATCGGACAGTGGGTTTGATCTGACCAACCAGAGTGTTTTGTGCCTCTGACAGGGAAACGCTGTTTGTATGAGCAGCTAAAGTACAGGGCTCTTACGGCGTACAGTGAGGGCGCTACCGCAGGAGCAAGCAACTGCTCGCAGGAGAAGAGGAGCTACAGCGCTCCACCGGCGCTGAATAGATCGTGGGAGTAAGTAACTGATGGTCGGAGTATTTTTCGCTAGAGTAACTAAGGTAATTGTAGTAAAGAAAAATATAAGATATATTTAACCAGCAGTTCCAGGAACAAAAAATCTATATATGAATTCGAAATATAATTAGGGCTGTATCTAGAATTTGTATAAGAATGTTAATGCTTCACGTGTAATACATCACAGAGTAATACCAGACCACGGTCTTGGTGAGAAAAAGAGGGCATTCAGAAGGAATCAGAGATTAAATTTAGGCGGGCCGTTATGTTCAGAGATCAGCCCCAAGGCTCGGGTTATCTAATCCCTGCTAAGCGAGACCATCAAGATTCTCACACATCACAGTACCTTACCAAAGATTTAGTGATAGGATGCTGGTCTTAGTCTTCTTATCAAGAGTCTGAGCTTTCATCTCTGGTATCTCAATCCTAAATGAGAAACATTTCTCTTGCTGACTTATACTTGAGGATATTCCCGACGATACTGAGACATTTGTGACTAGTCGTCTTGGACAGATTCTCAGTCCTCTCAGTCGCCACTCGACATCGGTGACCTTCACTTCTTCACCGCCAGACTACATCAACCCCAACCTCCGGCCAAACGCAGTAGATGGCAGCAAACAGGTTCTTAACATCTTCGGTTCTTGAAAGTGCTTTCATCACTCTCCTTCCAGCAGGTTCGCACGATATCACCGTATCTTTTAATCCAGAAACTAAAAATGTCAAACTTCTGGTCTTGCTCTAACCAAACATGACCAAGATCCTATCCTGGGATGTTTCTTCAAAACTGACTCCTCGTCTATCTCTTCGACCCTCGATTCAGCCGCTGACAGGTCAATCATCCCCCAGGAATACCGACAAATGTCGCATGCATTGCCAAACATCTCGGAGCTGATTTGCGTCCCAATCCATTCAGTTTGACCGTTTCAACCGCTTCAACTCTATCATTTTCTCTCTTAGATAACCACTCATCCAGCTGGCAACTTGGCTCTCCCACGGCAAAGAAAATCAAGAAGCAGGCGAACTCAATAGTCATGATCACATCAACATGAACTTCGCGATTCTCTACAACAGGCAACAACAGAGAACCGCGCAATATATCCCTTGTTCTCCATCGACAGGCTTTAGGAAATAATAACGCGAGCTTCGTCCTGGTCTGACTACGTGGTATATGCCAGTACTCTGCCTTCACTGTAGGAGAGCCTTGTTCATATGGCGGATAAGGTCATTAAGGGGATCAAACAGCGTTGACCGGTAAAGTCGACTAGGCTGTTGATCAATGCTCGCACTGCAGAAGTCCTTTTGTTTGTGTGGGTTTTAGCTGCTTAGGTGTGTTGACTGACGTTTATTACCTACTTCTTTCTGTCAAAAGCAGGAATGCCCCCTGACAGTCCATAACCAACGCCTCAGAACAGATGCCCCTCGAGTTTCTTGACCTTGGGCAGTCATTCGCCGCCGGGTTTTGCTGTCGGATTGCTTTGAAAAGACCGCGCTGCAAACGACGAATGCTGCGAGCCTTCCAAGTCTCGACTCATGAGAATGGAGTCACAGATTTGACAGTGCAACCCTCAGGGAGACTCAAAAACTCCTGAGATGAGCCGGAGCAACGAGTTCACGGCGGAGAGTGTGATCGTTCCCGGCAGGAAGATCGACTTGGCTACCTCCGACGTCTCGAAGTTCGTATGCCTAACGTCAAGTTGGTCGATATTTTTGCCGACTGCTGCGTGTATGAGAAAGGCTGGGGCACCTGATGAAAGACTTTGAGAAGAGAACTTCCTTGGTGCCCTATGACTTCGCGAGGGGACAGCTCGGGGGAGATATAGCCGATGAGCGAGACCATCATTAATCAAGAGATTACCGCCGCGGAGATTGCCAACTAGGCTGCACCAAGTTATCCACGGCTTCGGGGTCGTGAGGAAGCAGACCAACGGGAGCAGGCATACCAACAGCTTGACCCTCATCGCGCCCCCATGTTCGGGTCATATTCGGCACCATCTTCAAGTGCAGCCTCTTGCCCGTCCGGTTCTTCGACACCTTCTGCGCCTCGGTCACCTAAGCATACCTGGAGCTTTCCCGAAATACGGCCTGAAACTAAAGCCAGTCAGACATCCGAGTCCCGACTTGGCAACTAGTCGTTGCTTGAACGTGAGGGGGCAAACATGGGTCCAGACAGGTTTTGTCATCGAAGACAGCGTTGGTGGGGCAGGGTGGCAAGCCATGCGAATGACAGGTGCTTCTGTTGATAAAGGGTGTCACACAGGTGCCGTCCATCACGCTGGCTCACATGATAAACAGCGAGTTCTTTATACCTGGCAATCCTGATACTGCATTCTCTCAACTAAGATGTGGATCCGTCCACCGAACCTTGCGCTGGCGAGACAGGTGGAAATTGGTGGATGCAAGTCTTATTCTGACCATTGAAGACTATTCCATTCATGAAAGCTGAAAGCTACTTGTGTGTGTAGATGCCGTGTTCCATTGTCGTTTGATATGGGCATGACGACGGCTGGGATGAGTGTAAGATTCCTCCTCTATTTTCCTGCTGCCCGGACAAATTAGATCGAAGTTCCACACACAGACATTACCCACCACAGCAAGTATGTCAGGGTAAACGTGTCGCCACGTAATGGAAAAGAAGAAGGCGCCCGTGGTTTTAAACCCGGCGTCACAAGCACCGACTTCCAAGTTAATCGTTTCCAAAGCGGAATTCACTGGCGGAGATATAGAGGCTCCTGTTATATTGAAGTGCGGGGTACTCTCCAAAAGGCCTTCCCGCAATTATCTGATGATCTGACACACAGGACTCATATGCGGGTTATTCCCAAAACTGAAATCGATGTGCTGGGGTTAGATACGTATGACTTCCCCTCTTCCTGTTGTGCGACGAAGGCGGTATGTGGAGGGTACTTAACGCAAAATGATGCATGCTCTTGAGATTTTCTACAAGTACCTCATATCTCCTCAAGGAATTATAGGCTAGCATCCTCGTTCCCGAAATCTGAGACCCAGTATCAACCCATCTACATTGTCTTCAACTTTTTGCCCTATAGTATCTGTTTAGTCTTCCTATTATGCCTTCAAACGAGCCTCGATTTGTATTTAAAGCCAATCTCCGATCTCAGACTGGCAAGACGTATGTCAAATTCTCTGGTGGTGGAAGTGCTGATCCTCCTGTTACCGCTTAGTATGTGAATAGTGCAAACTGTGAGAAAAGACTTTAATCTCTGACTTTAACAGTGTGGATCACAAAGAAAAAACGGATGAAAACCAGATTTGGAGGTTCTACTCTGTCCCAGGTTTTGATACTCGGGTAGTCATTAAGAATCAAGGCATGAGGGGCCCTCTCTTCGCCGAAAGTAAGTTTTCAAATCCAATGCATCTAGACCCATATCACCACGCCCTAGCTTATACCTCATTTGCAGAGGATGAGAACGCCGTCCAGTGCAAGAAAGGTACGTCTGTTTGGAATGCGACTTCACAGTGGTATCTCGAGGGAGGAGATATCGAGGATATGAAGAGTGGGACTGTCATAAGGTGTGACCCTTGAATTCCCATATTGATATTTGTAAGACTAATAAATAGGTTACGGAATGTCAAACTCTCTCATTCTTATCTTGATTTATCAGGGGGCAATAAAGCAAATGGGACAGCTTCCTTGTGTGCCCGGGACATTGGGGCACGAACCAGTCCTTTAAGCTTGAGAATTTATCGCGAGAGCAATAATTCTATACTATGTAACTCCTATCAGGCAAGAAAACGCATTATTATTATAAAAGGAAAGAACTTTATTTTAAGACCAGAGCCTTTTACGTCCGCGAGAGGGACGATACAGAGTGTGGGATCTAATCTCGTGAGCCTTCCAAAGAATAACCCGAGTCGCGGCAACTTTGAGCAGATCACCAAGAACAATATAACATGCGTAATGCCCGCCGGACACGATTTACGCTTATTCTGAACTCAGTCTCAAGAGCCACCTCTAATGTAACATGTAGACAAGCTGTGTTGGCCATTGTAAACAAGGATGACAAAGGGTATCTGGTGTTTCACTATCTACCTTTATGTGGTATTCACAGGGATTTTCAAAAGCGTGATAGTACTAACTGGTCGACTAACACTACCGTTGATACATAAACGTATGTCTCTGCGTCACACTTCTATATCTACAACCCCGATCATGGCACGACCATTACCTCATATAGACTGGCCGTAGAGAGTAGCTCACCCGTGTTTAAGTGCAGGAACCTCAAGGAGCCTGAGGCCTTCACCAAATTTGGGGGCTGCAGGATGGGAGGTGCACGCGCTGCGGGCTGAAGTGGTCGAGAACTGAATTCTCGGTCACCACTTCATCATCTAGCCGTTCATATTTGCTTCACCATAGCAGTGAAGATGTTCTTCGCTGGCTTGATCACCGTGAACATATGGACTACATCGAGTTCTATCAGAATTTAACCTTCTGTACCAACCTGTATAGTGGAGATCGAGTTTTGCCAGACGGATGGCCATAAGTGAGGGCATGTGGCGCTTATCTAGAGGGCCACGAGAAGAAATCATTTCTTCGTAAAGATAGCTATCCAGTCTTGCAACACTATCTCACATTGGCTTTGGAATCTAATAAGCGAATCTGGAGTGATCATTCTGGACAAACCTGCTTCGATATGGGCCGAGTCACTTTTCTGCTGTATTTATGCGGCGGACGCCTACCTGCCATACTGTCTTGTAGAGGCTTTTCCCGTTTGCCTGGCTTGTTCTTGATCGTCTAGGTTTTCATTTCAGACGACGATAGGCATGAACAGTTATGGTAGCCACTAAGTAATGGAAAACCCAGTAATGCAAGCCTTAGTCTGCACAGCCAAATCAGAGGCGTAGAAGGGGCTGTTCGTTGTGTTTCTGCTTGCTTACTCTATAACCCGGTTTTTGACTCCAGCATCGAACGCTGAAGATTTGGCTTACACTTAATCGCCGCTTTTACTCGACTAGCTTTCTCACAATATGAAGTTCCCATTGTAGAGTATTGTCCCCTTTCCTTAATATGTTCAGTACCTCACATATATACCAAGATGGCGGCATACTTCCATAAGCCTTTCTAGTGTAATTTCCAACTTAGCCAATTAATTTCTAGATAATCTCCATTTCTGTTTCCACCTGGAGTTCCCCGGTCGGCTGGCTAAGCAGGATGTACCATTTCGCCGATGTTACTGCATGTTGGTCGTCAACACATGCAAGAATGTGGCACAGACTTACGATAGGGGAACTAGCAAATAATCCAAGGCATCCCAATCACAGTATTTAAAGCCTTGCTGAGAAGGGGCAATCTACAGTTTACCTGTACTGGTAAACTTCTGGCGGCGATATTGGAGTCAGTATGAAAACGAGACGTTAAGTCGGGGGCGGCTACTAATTAAAATGCGGTATGGTTTATTGCTCGGAATTCGATATCCATTGGTGTTCAGTATCGGCTTGAAGGCCCCATAGTTTTGAAACATCATTATCTTACTTCACAAACAAGCATATTTCGGCCAAGTGTTCTTAATTAAATTAGACATTACTAAATAGGGAAGGTGTGTTGGTTGTTGCGTTTCCGACTCCAGACAAAAGCAAAATACTGCCCCCACAGGAAGGCAATTCGGCTAAATAAGAAGTGCTCGTTGAATTTGGATATAAGAGGGAACTTGCTCCGAGGGCTGAATACCTACTCATCTCATTGCCACTCCGCCAAGTCCGTTACCACACTCTTTAGCATAGGTACTCTTCACGAAATAAACATGGAATCCGAACGCGACAGCACGCCGTCTATCTGGCGTAAGCCCATAAATACAGCCAATGCTGTTGCTCGGCCCACCAGTGTTGAGTCTAGGTCAGTTGAACCTGCAAGTGAGCCGCTTCTATTGGACCAAGAAAACGACACAAACACTCCTACAAAAGCTTTCGATCAAAAACAATCCGCTAGCGTTGTTGGCGTAGTACCCATCAACGACCAAATTCACAGGTCCACTTTGAACCAGGAAGATTTTGCTGTTGGGGGATACAGCACAGAGAAAGTCAGTCCGTGCGCGGAAACCACCGTTCCAAGTAGGGCAAGCTGGGAAAACACCCTACGGCGTATTATCGAGGGTTGGTGGCAGGAGATGCTATGCTGTTTAGTCAGCGTCGTCGCTCTAGTAATCCTGACAATGACCTTGAAGAAATTCAATAATCAGTCTCTGCCTGATTGGTCATCTGGTATCACTTTGAATACAGTTCTAGCTTGCATAGCCACCATATGCAGATCCGCACTACTCATTCCTGTAACAGAAGGTTTAGCACAAGCCAAATGGGTTTGGTTCAAGCAGCCACGGCCGCTCAAGGACTTCGAAGCATTTGACAAGGCGTCAAGAGGCTTGGGTGGTAGCTTAAGCTTGCTTTCTCACACCAAGGGATGGTAAGCTCTGCCTCCTAGATACCCAAGTTCGTACGTTCACTCACAAAAACAGGTTTGTTGGTATCATTGCTGCATTTCTTTTGAGTACCACGATTGCCACATCAACAATCACACAATTTGCCGTCACCTACCCGTCTAGATTTAACCAAGAAGGAACTAAGGGACGTGCAGAGGCGTGGAGGTTAGGGGAGAGCTGGGGCAAGGATGAGCCGAGTTATGCTTTCAGTAAGTTACCCACTTCTTACCACTAGCTTCTAGCAACGAACATGCTGCAACATTTGGTTAGTAATTGTCTGACAAATACGCATAGTGAACGAGCCAGCAATTGCAAGAGGTGTCAGACGAGGAATAAATAATCTGGTAACCGAAACGATCCCCTTTAGAGAACCGAAGTGTGCCTCAGCCAACTGCAGATGGCCAGAATTCCGCACGCTTGCTATAGGATACGAGGTTACGAGTACGTTATATATCACCACTCCAAGACGGTTGCCCTTCGTATCTAAGGTCTTCTCTAGATGTCACCCACCTGATCGAGGCGGATGTCAATTTCCACGATGGTAATCCTAATATCACTCTGCCGAATGGTGTTTATACGGAACTGGGCAAAAGTTGTGCCAGATTCACTGGCGCCCCAACATTTTTCCTTGGCAGCGGGCCAACCCTAGTACATCAGCATTTTCAAAATGCATCAATTCTCGATTATTTTGCCATTTATTGGGATGCATCTAATCTCATACCTTGGGCAGTCGAAGTATCCTACTATTGGTGCATTGACACTTATCATCCTGAACTAGTCGATAATGTCCTTCACATGAACAAGTCGGCATCTCAGATCCCAAAGTTACAGGCATTACAGGGGGATGACTACCGTGGATACGTGCCTTTGGAATTACCAGGCAAACACGACGTCACATGGACCATTGGTGGGCTATCTACGAGAACGATAGCAACTCAGTTAAACGATTCGCTAAGCGGCTACACTGTCGTTCTAGCAGGAGAACCGATACGTGGTACATCAGGCAGTGGCATCTTAGCACTAGCCACCCAAGAGGTTTTACAAAACCTTACAAAGGGCAATTCCACGCTTGAAATCCAGGAGGCAGAGAGAGCTTGGTGGACCGCCGTGGAGGGCATGGCGGTAAACGTGGCTAACAGTCTCACAAACACGTAAGTTCCACTACTTCTTTATCTGTTGCGCTATATCTTAATACCGGCTCGAATAGACTCCTTCCTGATCAGTCCAACGTCGATGGTGTTTCATTAAATACCGAGGTATACGTCCAGGTTCGGTGGGAATGGTTAGCACTTCTAAGTGTGCAGGTTGCCCTCTCTATCTCTCTTCTGATATGCATTATTGTTGAGTCGGCGAAAGCAGAGGTTGAAATTATGAAAGGCTCGACAGTGCCAGTATTGTTTGCCATCAATGCGGTAGACAAGGCTAGGATGGAAAATGGGGACATCGATTTGGATTCATTGAGACAGATGAAGCATCACCAGAAGCTGGCTGACGTTAACCTACAGAAGGTCGGTCAAAAATGGGTCTTGCAGTAGAGATAGCTCCATTTAGACGATTCTAAAAGACGAATAATGGACTAAAAATGCCAACCTTTGCCTGTCACAACCTGTACGGGTAAGACGAAGAGGAAGAGAGTCTTATAGAACCCCCCGCCAGATTCTGACCCATTTCCTCTCTCCGGGCTCTTTGCTGAGTTCTTCATAAAAGATGGTAAAGAGCATGTTGGTATGGATGGCGTGCTTGTTCTGGTGTGGTAATACAGGTGGTGCTTAGTAAAGATCTCATTTGTGCGTTTTGCTTACTTATTACAAGGTCCTCCTCTTTTCCTATCTTTCTCCCCCTTTTCCTCTTTCTCCTTCTTATCCTCTTTCTTATTTCCCCCTTTCTCCTCCTTCTTCTATGCCTATCCTCTGGAATCGTTTCTATATCCATAAGTTATAACCACGTTACTCCTTAGCCTTTTGCGTTTTTCCCCGGTAATTTTGTGACGAAGCAACGCAACAGGCAAATACCCCAGCCTGGGTTCTGGTTCTACGCTACGAGTTCATCCAATCGACACGACCTTCCTTCCTGCCTGACATGCTGAGGGCTACCAGTATTGGTATATCCCGAGGAATAGTGTCCAGAGTTCCTTTAGAGAAATTTTCCGTTCTTGCGATGCTCGTGGGGCTATCGGTTCGAAGATCTTTTTTCATTCAAGCCTTTCCTTCTCGGTAGGTTGTCACCAGAGCCCCAGAGGGCTAAGATTGCTTTACTGACCGACGATCTACTCGTAACTAGGGAGTGTAGACATGCTATATGACTTCTCTGTTATTAGTCAGTTTTATACATCATCTGATAATCATCCACATCTCTAAGTTTGAGTTAACCGATACTATAGGTTGGATCAGTATACCCCTCTAAACTCAGCTATCAGAGGCTCCATTCTTAGACGAGCTCCATCTATAGTGCTTCATGTTCTATTCTCTTCAGGTCTATGTTCTCTGTAATGCATGGCCGCGAAAGACTTCAGATATATATCTCAAGCCCGTTTATATCGCTTACTAGACTTCTCATCATCTTCAGCATGGCCCAAAAGACGCAGGGCCTCTTTTGCCGTAAGTCTTGATTCGCGCTGTGCCGACGTCTCAGCATACGGATGCCGCACCATACCAAGAACAGCCTCCCTCAAAGCTAGCAAGAAAGTCAGTACCACTCTCACATAACAGAAGTCAAGTCATACCCTCGTCACGAAGCTTGTTCAAAGTATCTACAGCTTCTCCATACATGTCGTGAAACTCTTTCTGCAACTCACTAGCTTCAGAACCTGGTCTCCAAGGATTCTTGCCCTGTCGCCACGGATGCCGCCCCGAAATCATCTCAATGGCCATGACGCCGATACTCCAGATATCAGCCAGCTCGTTATATCCCGTCATCTCTCGCTCGGGAGCTAGCCATCCGATCGTTCCGCCGGTTCCAGGCCGAGCGGGGTGATGTCTACCTGGAAAAGGGCTTTCTTCCGCATCGTCGAGATCGAGCAGCACTAGAGATATGCACTCGGCGGTCCATGTTCGGATGCCAATGTTGACGGGCTTGAGATCGCCGTGCATCCAGCGGTGTCTATGCAGGAAGTTCGTAGCGCCGAGGATATCTATCAGAACGGTTGTGACGATGGATATCCTGGTTGGTAAGCTCGTGCAGCGAAGTCGTACTATAGTGCTGATCTCACCTTTCTTGACCTTGTTTGAATGAGCCCCTGGTGAGGGCGGTGGAAAGTACTTCCTGGGCAGCGGGTTCTTGAACAAACCAAACGTCCGCTATCCTATTCGCGGATCTCACATCATCCGTGATAACTTCGATGAGTCGCAGCAGACGTTTTTCGTTCTTCCTCTGGCATAATGCAGCGAGTGTCTCTAGCTTCGTCTGAACCTTCCGCGTGCGCTCTCTGTCTCTTCCAACTTGTACTCTCTTTAAGGCAACACGTTGGCCCGAGACATTCGAGGCAATGCTGACCATTCCAGATGCTCCTTTGCCTACAGTACCTGCACTGATAGTCCATTGTCCGATGGTGATGGGGTTGTTTTCAGATGGTGTTGGTGTCAGTGATAGCTCCAACAGAGTGGTAGCGATCTTGAGGTGCTCGTCCAAGTAATGCTTGACTCTGCTGGGGTAGTCGTCGGCGTAGGACCCTCGAGCATACTGGATGCGGTAGCAGAGGGAGCCGAACGCCAGCTGAGCGGATGATTGATTGAAAACTCTTTTCTTGGAGATCTTATCCCCGTTGACCATGGTAATAGATTTGTCGGTGATAGGCTGCACATATATAAAACTTGTTTCATCTATTTGAAGAATAGCCTGATTGCGTCGGACTTTGTACATCTTGTCGTTGACAGAACGTAAGCAAAGGACGATATCGTTCATATGAGGGCTATCTCTCAAGGACCCAACTACCCATCCTCTTGATGGATTCCGCGGGGGCTGATGGAGCGATATGAAGTAGTGGCCTTTCCAGATTCTAAACTCCTCTTGGCTCTTGTCTTGTGACTTGTTTGGGCGAAATGATGATTTTGGATCCCATGGTGATGAAATTGGTGATGATGACGAAAGGTTTTCCGATGCTGCTCTAAATAATCGACCGACTTCATGATCATTTTGCTGCTTTGAGGATATCCACATGCACTTTCGCGTGTGCGTTTGTGCCTCTTGGATGGCCGGATCTTCGGTCTGTATTTGCAGCGACTCAGCGACTTGATTAAACGCCAGTCGCGCCTCAGCGTTTTCTGGCGTTAGGATAATAGTAGCCCCTTCAGCTGGGGAACCTGGTAGTGTCGGGTCTTCGACCGTCTCTTGGCTACTTGAAATCTCTGAGAAATCCATAATTGACTCGGAGGTTGAGTGGGTTAGAAATAGACAAATGCTGCTGGTGGGGTAAATGGTATGGGGAGTGCAGGGTAGGTCTCTAGAGTACCTATCTTAAGGTGAAAGGTATGACCAATGGCGTGCTACATCGGATAAACTGTCATCGGCGGGCTATTGTTCTTCCGCCCTCGACGCGTCAATTTGGTGTCAGGCAATTTGCCTCTCACGTCAACATCATCAATAGATCAGCGCCGCAAATGTCCCCAGGACAAAGAAAACGCGGTTGGCGACAATGCCTGGCCGATAGCTACGAAAAACAGTACGGGGTAAGTACATCAGCATCTCAAATAATGGTTCGAACCATGCTCATCTTGTCGCAAGCCTCTCGATGACCCAGTCCCAACCTTCGGTGCCAAATTGGTCACGTTTCCATCGACGCCGACTCTACCCATGTGCCTCGCCGGACCTGACCCCGACTTCCTCGAGCAACTTGACCGACTTCTCTGCGCCATCGAATCCAACCCAGTACCCAAATGCCTGCAGGGCTTGCGTTTCTATGAACCCTCGGACTTGATGAGCTGCTCCGACAACGACACCGACGATGAAGGCAGCGAAAGCTTTCGGGAATTTGAACGCGAGGTCAGGGTTCGCGTGTATGCGAGAGCCGGAATAGATATTGTTGCTGTTGAAGCTAAGCGACGGGCGCGAAGGCTCGCGAGGGAAGAAAGACGCGAAGCCAGGGCAGCCGAATCGAACAGTACCAAGTCTGCGCTGCCTTCATCACACGACTCCAGCAATGCCACTGAAGCAGATGCGGCTGGATATCAGGCCAAGCACCAGAAGCGAAAGCGTCAAACAGACGATGAGGAAGACCAGCCTCGCCGCAAGGTCGCCAAACCAAACGACACAACCAGCCCTCGAGCAAAGAGACGAATTCGCCCAACGTTGAAGCCGCAATCCTCATACACTCCTCCACAAACACCTTCACCCACCGAAAGAGAACATGCACAAGGACAAGCTGGCTCGTCGTTATCTCCCGAGTCTCTTGTCGCACAACAACCTACTCCCGAGGTTGACAACTCTTCACGCTTCTTGAAGCTCGAGAGGGGTCAGGAATCGCCAAATGCAGGAGCGGAATTGTCAGCAGGATGAACATTGTCGGGCGTATGAGATCTAAGTTTAATATTCGAGGATGATGCCGCGACACACGCCAATTCCCCCGATGGGTTCATTACTGAACCCGAGCTATTATCGCCGTCCATCCAGACCACCAACATCAGCAGAAGAAGCGATACAGCTACATAGAAAGCTTCGACACCGCCTGATTGCCTCGCCCCAGCCATCGCAGCCGAGCCGTCGCGTGAAGCATGGGGTCTTTTGGTCTCGGCTACTCGAGCCGTTGGCTGTTTGGAGACAAGGCCCAGAACGCCACAGCGGTCAAAAGAGGCAATTACCGCGCCCTGATGAGGACGCAAACATATCTTAGCTAGTACTTCAGTGTTGGCGACACGATGCTGTCGCTGGGCAGAGACGCCCTGCTGGTGAGAATGCCCTTAATGAGGCGCAGGAGCCCTGGTCACAAGGAGGATCATATCATATTAGTTACAGAGGCCTTAACGTGGCCCACATGTAAATACAAAGTAATAACATTGAACGCATCCCAGCTGACATATCTCTGCGCTCCCTATTCTGCTCTCATGTTGCATTTCGAGGATTGCTTGACCAGCTTTGGGACCCACTTTCAGTCCGACGGAAGAGAGGGCTGAAAGTGGAGCAGTATGGTCCTCTCTAATTGGCTGAACAAAACTCAGTCAATCTTAAGAAACGATGTTTTGATTCATGGTTCAAAGCTTGTGACATCTCAACGAGACATCTCAAGCCAGTAAACTGACGGAATCCCGATTAATTTGGAACGCCTATTATAACTCAGTGCCATAGTCTACATGTCTAAAAATAGTCAGAATCAAATGGTGCATGTTCTAAGAGCAGAGAAATTGATGTCAGGAATCTGCTTATCGGCGCATTTCCATTCGCCAACCTTATCTTCTGCCTACCACACTGCATTTGCATCTCGGTGGCGCATCTCACCTAAAAGCCACTGTAACTTCAGCACGCAGAGGCCCAGATGTTGGCACGTCACCCTACCTTACGCTGGGAATCCCCCCCCCTCACTCTGTGATGGATTTTCACTTTGAAAAATTCCGCTACTAGATTGAGATGAAAGACGCATATTCTGGAGAAACATGGTATTAACAAGTTGCATTAGTCACTACCTCGACGCCCCACGAGACCTAGTGCAAACCCACCGCCACCTCCAATTGCACTGCACTTTGCGGCGCAAGGTCGTGATACTTGGATATCACTTGGCCTGCACAGAGCCCTTCACAGCCCAGTACTATATTATGACTGAGTAGAGATACTTCGACGACAGATAGACAAGTAACTAGATCAGAAGAATCTTACCAAAATAAAAGCGACACCATTCCGCCTCTTACTGTAGAGACAAAGATCCAGATAATCATTATTTCAAAGACAAACCTCATCTCCATCCTTATTTGTATAAATTCCCTGCTCTTGTGCTCTAAAACCCCTACTTCACTGAATAGGAAGTTATGTATTTAAGTCGTTGGATCGCGGTCGGGACTAGGTATTGTTGAACTGGAATGAGAAGTATATAATTTAATAACTTATAAGTAGTTCTTAATATATTAATAAAGTTATAAAAAGATATATAAAAGCTAAGCCTTTTAGAAAGACCTTTTTAGAGATATTCTGACATTACCCTACGGTACTGAGCTGCTAGTTGCCACTCAGTAATTATAAAGCCTATTGATAATGGCCTTGTGTTTTCGCTCAATAGCTATATCAAGTGGCGTCTGACCAAAAAGATTATCTCTAGCCTCCAAATTGACTTTTCCAGTATTGAGAAGTAGATGCACAATAGTCTCATGCTCTTGTTCAACAGCCAGCGATAGCGGGGTTCGATTAGTAGAATCCTGAGCATCAGCGTCAACCCCTCTGAGACTGAGAAGGAGTTCTACGATAGCCTTGTGCCCACCCATGGCAGCCCACGAGAGCGGCGTGCGGCTATAGTGAGCATCTCTAGTATCGACACGGACCTTTCCCGTACGAAGCAGCAGCTTAACAATAAACTCACGTCCATGCATGGACGCCCACGAGAATATTGTTTGGCTACTATCAGCGGCTGTAGTATTAACGTCGGCTTGTCCTGCATCCAGAAGCATCTCGACGATAGTATTGCGTCCTTCCTCGACAGCCAAGCACAGCGGTGTTCGGCCAAACTCATCTTCAGAATCGACATCTACATCACTCATATTGAGGAGCAGTTTAACCATGGCTTCCTGGCCTCGTTTGGCAGCCCAACAGAGTGCTGTTTGGCCAAATTCATCTTGAATATTCGGGTCGCATTTTCCCACATCGTGAAGTAATGGGATAATAGCTTCGTGACCATGCTCAACGGCGCATCGGAGCGGTGTCCGACCTTTTCGATCTTGAGCATCAACATCGACTTTTCCCGTATCAAGAAGTAGCTTGACGATCGCCTCATGCCCTCGCATGGCGGCCCACCACAGCGGTGTTCGATCACGCTTATCGTTAGAATCAATATCGAGGTCAACTTTGTCGAGAAACAGTTTGACGACTCTCTCATGCCCTTTCTCTGCTGCATAGGACAACGCAGTCCTACCATCACTATCCCTCGCGTTCAAGGTACAGCAGCTAGACCCAAAGACATGCACGCCGTCTTCGAGTCCAAAAAAAGCCGTCAAATGCAGTCCAGACAGTTGCCTTGGAACCTTTTGACTATATCCTGGTCTCCATAGCGCCCATGCAAGATTTGAGTTCATCAGGGCTTGGACCGATGACTCTACTCTTGTAGTGGATTCGAGAAAGTCAATGGCTGCTCGACTCAAGGTTTTGAAGTCATAAGCATGGCTGCCCCAGTAGCATGAAGAGTAGTGGTAGAACGGGTTCAACCTCATCCGCTCTTCAAAGTCTTCATCCGTTCGACAAAAGCCGCTTCTAAAGACGTCAAATAATAAGTACGTCAAGCAAGTCGTCATAATGCTAAACTCAGCGTTTAGAAATAATTCCTTCTATTCATCATGAAGATATTATTGCGTAGTGTAGTGATTGAGCCGAATAATATCGCTTCCTCGGTCCAATGTGACTAACCCAGCACATACTAAGACTATGTCATCAATAGGCACTATATCTCCAGAGTCTAGCGTTCTGTTACCCTGTTTGGTGGCTAGGGCATGCTAAAGCTCTATTATCGTAAGCTGTCGCTTGGCGTAAGTAATCCACGAGAGAACCTGGATCGCGAGCTTTCGCAAGCCTAGTTTTTATCTATTAATTCTCTCCATTATTGTCTCATAGGCACCCGATAGTAATTTGTGCTTATTACCTCCAGATGCCTGCTTTTGCTTCTAGATCTCTTTCAAGGCGCTTCTAACATCGTTCTCCGTCAGCTTATCATTAAAGAACTGAAGGTAAATATAGACCAGGAGAAACCTAGGCATCTATCAGCAAGCATCTAGGCATCGCTTTTCACTAGGTCCCTACATTCCGTCCACGGCGTCTGATATTCCTGTCTTGATCTGTTCTTAAAGCCGCGGGTTAGTTTTGATGACTGGCCGTAGCGTTCCTATATGTCTCTCGACATACAGGATGACATCATCCTTGGTCGCGCGCATTTCAAGACATACAGTCTGCTGAAAAGCCTTGGTGATGTCGGCAATGGGCCTTAATGTTGCGAAAAGATTTATCATAGACCTGTCCTGGAGTCTAAAGATTTCAGACAAAAGTTTGCCTCGACAATCATCAAGTGCTTGACATTCGTCAAGAGCGTCGACGATAATGAAGACCTTTGTATATAACTCAATCACACATTATAAGGTCGCCGATAATTCCTCAACCAATGGACGTATCGCATTCTTCTTGTGCTTGCCATAAAGAGAGTTAACACTCTCTGGCAGGTAATGCCAGCCCCGGCTTAGTTACTTGACCAGAATCGCCAAAAGATTATCAATCTTCTGCTCTTCCTCCTGCCGAAAGTTGCAGTAAATATAACCGATCCCAATCTTAGGGTTATCAGAAAATCGCGTATGGAGATCGTTGATTATAATAGACGATAATATCGTCTTCCCAGCCCCTGGAATGCCCGGACAGAATAGTGTCTTGCCATCTGCATCTAGCCAGTACCAATACTCTGCCGACTCTAAAAACCACTGGCCAGTTCCTTGTTCACTGTTCCTGAAGTAGTCGCTCTATTGACTGCCGTAGTTAAAAGGAGTAAGCCAATCGAGGATAACTTGATAATCTCGATCAAGCTGCCGCGATCGCATGTCTTGAACCTCATTCGAAATTTTATTAACCTTCGTATCTAAAGTCTCCAATACTATAATATATTAGCATATAGGTGCATACAAACCTATTTTCATGTAGTTTAAAGTAGTTATATAATAGACTCCAATCTCCTCTCCTTCTCGCGCTTCCGGCGTCTCCAGTTTGACGCTAGAGTCCAACCGTGTCATTTACAGGTTTCGTTTAGAAACATCTTCGTTAAAACGGCTCAAATCATATCTTATATTGTGTAATAGTGCTACTTACTCAGTTTATATTTGCCGGCCCATGACGGAAGTGCTATCACCCTATTCGGTTTTAGAACATAAAGAAACTCTCTGGCATAAGCAGCCGCTGCGAGTGCTGCAAATCTATGCCACTTCTTGTTCTTGTGTGAATCCGAATAATCACTGATTCCTCGAATCACTAGAGTCGGAAAGTGGTTCATCAAACCGGCGGCTTCCATCTCAAAGCATAAAACATGCAGTTCTAGATCTCAAGCATATATATCCCTTTCCTCAGCGTTCTTCATAACCGAGTCTGCAGATGCAATAATACCATAGTAGACAGTAATTGCTCGTTTAGTATCCCGCGGTAGTCGCACCTCAAGCCCGTTTGTCGCACAATTCTCGCAGGTTATTCCACCCTTATAGTAATAATCGGCACGGTATAGTCGATCTTCAGCAGGACGTTTATATTCGGGCATATCATCCATCAGCCCGAGGTATTCCAATATCCTATCTGGCTTCCTAGGGTCGTTATGTCGGCGTTGCATGTCAGGAATCGCTCCCAGCAGAACCTCCAGAGGAGAGTTCAGCTGGCCCGTCTGCTAGAATCGACCATTCAATAGCCTCTTCCCATAGTCGTATTATATCACTCCTCCCAGCTTACCCCGTAGTACGCTAACAACCACATCTCCGAGGCAAATGTCTCTATCTGGCGTTAGGGCACCTCCCCCGATGCCTACCATCAAGGCAAACTTCAAGCTAGGAAACGACCTGACCATGTCCTGAGAGACGACTGCAGCCGCCCCAATACCGTATCATCCATCGGGGAGACATCCAATGACCACATTGTGTTCGCGGGTGCGTTCACCGATGCGACCAAACACGTAGGTATTGTTATCATTTATGTGGCTTGTTTCTGGACCCTCGAATTCCTCGTCGAGCATGCGGCATACCGCTTCAAATTCCTCCTGTAGGGCACAGATCCAACCAATCGTGTAGTCTTCTATGGATGGCTCGGACATTATAGCGAGACGACCACCGGCGAAGGGTCGTTGGTCAGGCAACTGTCTCGATCGAGCTAGAACAGTGCTAGAAGCGGGGTATCGTTATGGAGTTGGTGAAGCCGACGATAATAGCGAGTACACAGCTCAGCGGCAATCCAACGGTCGTGGTGGGCAGAGGAGCTCGTTCAGAAAATACGAAAAGAATGCAAAGTATGTTACTAAGAGTTCAGAAAGAGGTGAAACTGGGAGGAGAGAGGCAGCATTTCATCCCATGAGAGAAGGCGTTGCGGCTGAGCTGAGCTGGGGGATTAGGCAACCCTGGCGCAATATACAGTCATGACAGGGCCTAAGTGCATATGTAGCTTAGTGTTTGTTTTGCATCTTTGTCCTGCCTGTGTAATAAAGTAAGTTACTATACTAAATATATATATTTATAACTTCAGGTTTATTTTATATTTAGCTTTTAATTATAATTATATACCTGATGGCTCTTTAGACTCTTTAAAATTGATTGGCGATGTAGACCTTGAAGTATTTAAAGCCAATCCCACTAAGACAGCAATGGTTTAGTGGCTGGGGTCAGCTGATCAGTTACGTGGAATCTTAACCCATGCTTTGATGATAAGTTGCGGTTAGTCGGGTGCGGCAGCTCTAGGCCAGATTCAACTCTAAATAAGCTGATAAGCTACTCGACGCGGTATGGGAGATATTTTAAGGCAAGCCGAAGAGGACATAAGGGCCTAAGACGCATTTATTCCTAAACATAGTTAACTTAGTTACCTTTACCGTAATTAACTCATGACTTCACTCTAAAGGTTTCGTGACGTCAGCTTCATTGGTATCAGTTGATGCGCTGGCTAGCCAATCAAATTACTCTGGGACCCGCCGTTCCAGTGGGAGCCACTATTGGGCCCTATTGTGCGGAGTAGCATCGCGTCAGAAGTCTGCCTTGCTTACCCCATCAAAAGGGCTGTTGTGGCTGCAGCCGGTCGAGCAACGCGTTTGTTAGCCTTTACCAGGGTTTACATTAATATAGAGAACGGCAATGGACCAAGGTTGTTTTCTCTTTTCTCTAGAAGCTTTAAAAATTGCCCAAACCGGCCGGTAATGCACAGAGTTTTGGGCCAGTTTGCTGAATGGTGTTATAGTAGTCTCTGATATCCCTGCAGTAGGGAGCAGCTGGCGCGCAAGGCATAATTGCCAAGATCGATCAAAGCAGACAGGTGCCCAGTCTGCAGCCAAGACAGACTGTTAGGCTCAGCCCCACTCTCAATATTACAATAGCTGAATTGTCAGGCTGCAGAAAAAGCAGATTCTCGCAACTCATCCTGACATTCTTACAGATGCACCCAGCTCGCGGCGTGTTCTAAATCTGAGGTTCGGCCCCTCCATCTTTTTCTGTCAACATCGTGATATTTGAATAGCGTGCATCATGTACGCCAAACTTCTCAACGACCGCCAGATTCGGCTCATGACGTTATATGCCGGTCAAGCTGGGGATCCGATTAGATGCCGTTTGCGGCGCGTGAAGCTTGGCATGTCACTTAAATTTGAGGCTCTGTCCTACGAGTGGAAGGAAGCCGAAGGCCGGACAAGTATAACATGTAACGGAATTTCTCTTCCTGTCACACGAAATCTTGCATCGGCACTAAGCGCCTTACGATTTCCCTCTAACGCTAGAGTTCTCTGGGTCGACGCAGTCTGTATAAACCAAGATAATCAGGAGGAGAAATCGAAGCAAATACCTCTCATGCGCGAGATTTACGCCTCCGCCAAAGCCGTTCTCACCTGGCTCGGACCCGATTTCCCCGGGGCCAAAGAAGCATTTCAGATTTTTCCATACCTCAGCTTGATTGGAATCGAACGCCATCCCACAGGAAAACCAGATACAGAGAAGATAGAAGACCTGATGGCGACAATTATTACCCAGCGCCCGAAACAAGGTTCCATTATCAGAAATCAGGGGGATTATATGTTCTTCTCCCATGATAGAGATGCCGTCATCTGGCAGACCATTAGAAGACAGCCTGGGCTTGATGACGAACGCATTTTCAAATTTCATGATCAAACAGCTTGGGATGCTATAGACCGACTGTTTTTCGATTCCTACTTTCAGCGGTCTTGGATCATCCAGGAAGTTGCTGTTGCCGAGATGGTTTACGTTGTATGTGGCTCGTTCAGCCTGCCTTGGGATATTTTCCGGATGGCCTATGAGGGTAGGGCGAAGCTGGCGTTCCAAAGCTTCAGAAACGACGGTACCGACAATATAGCGTCCCTCATTCCTTGTGTTCGGGATGCTCGGTTGCGATATCGAAACAGGGACGAGCCGAACTCGAAGTGCCTTGACTTGGGCATTGTGTTGACCAGTTTCAGTTATTCGAAACAAACTGATCCTCGTGACAAAGTCTATGCTGCTCTTGGACTAGTCAAACCCCAGTCACTGTGTGCAGAAATTGTGCCAGACTATAACAAGTCAAGTGAGGACGTTTTCTATGAAGCCAGTTGTAACATCATTCGACTACGGAGAGACCTCTACCTGTGGTCAAACAAGACGCTCATGAGCCGGAGATCAATGACCTCTCTTCCCTCTTGGGTACCCGAATGGACGATGAAGCCTTGTGAAGAGGCTGTTGAGTTTGCCAATTCTGAATTTAGTCGATGCCTGCGCGGAAATCCAATTATCCACGATCGGAGCCTATTTGTTGACGGTCATTTGGTGGACACGGTAGATGCCACCCTCTCCTTCAGCCATGATCGTGGGGAATTCGAACTCGTTAAGAGTCTCGAACAGTGGCTGGAAGAACATGGCAAAAGCCTTTTCGGAGCATACGCTGCCGGGCTACTGGATGATTCCGTAACGGCTACTTTTTCGCGAGGCAGCCTGGCCGAGGCAAACCAACTTTTACGGGAGTTCGACGATATCCCTCCCTTCGTTGCGAGAGTAATCCATAATGTGAAAGGGGATGATCAATGTCCTCTCCCCAATAGTTTGTTGAATATTGAAGCAATGTGGTCAACTCTTACGGCAATTTTCAACAGGCGTATGAAGGCGCCAAAGTTGCCAGGATATCGACTCTTTCTGGCTCTGCTGTATATGATGCCTACAATGGAAGAGAAAGGATGGAGTATTGGAGGAGGGCTACCTCACTCTTTCAACTACTGGATGATGGCAGCCGTTCTGTTAATTGAGCTGGGGAGGGACACGAAACTCTTTAATGATGTCTTTTGGAAACACTGGGAGAGAAATGATGCCTTCGACGGAATACAGGACAGCTTTTTCGTGACGAGCAAGGGCTTCTTTGGTCGTGCTCCCGCTGAAACTGTGGAACGTGGCCAGATTGTGGCTATACTCGGAGGAGCGTATATCCCTTACTTGCTGAAGAGGGAGAATGGTCACTATCGGCTTATAAGTCATACCTACTTGGAAGGAATCATGTCAATGAGCAGCCTGCCTCAAACTTGGCGAGTGGAGAGGATTGAAATTAAGTAGTTGACACTTCAGAAGTTAGATATTATCTTAAGCAGATTTTTCTATAATTCTTATAAAAGCAGCGATTTTAACCCTCATAACATCAATAAAGTTATATTAATTTATAAGGTCCTTTTTGTTTCTACAATCTTATCATAAAGAATTAACATACTTGCATATTCAATTTCTTCTCATGATAAGTAGTCATCGCAAGGTAACATTCAGCTGTCTATTAACTATGGTTGAGGAAAGTCATCCAATTTTAACCCTTGGATCTTACTCTCTGCTACAAGCAACAGAGGATCGATGAAACTCTTCAGAGAACAGCTGTGTTGAACAAGCTTCTTGGGCGCCTCTTCGTTCTTGGCAGGATCTGAACTAAACGGATCGCTTGTTTGAGGCACGGTCCTTGTCCCAAAAAGTGGGGTAAATGTAGGCTGAGGTGCTGTGCTTGTACCAAAGAGTCCACCATGAGCCGGACGTGGATTAGAGGTATTCTGAGCTGTAGTGGAAGTACCGAAACCTCCGAAACCAGACCTAGAAAGGCTTGAAGTCGACTTGGAAGCAGATGGAGATGTTGGCTGCTCATGTAGTAGCCATGTACCCGAATGTTTTCCTGCGAGGCTCCCTGTTACCGAACTGTAATACATCGATGGCTGCATGTCGCGCAGAGAACTGATAATCGAGTCGAGTCTAAGCGAATAAAAGGGAGATTCGGGTCGTGGGTACAGGCAGGCTGCTGTCATGACTTGTAGCAAAGATCCTAGGAGCAAAGCTCTACAACCTTCACTACATCCCAGCTTCCGCTGAAGAAGGTCATCGTGAACCTTATATAATCCATCAACTAGGTACTGCAGGACTTCTGTCCTGCTTTCTTCAATGCGCCCTATCTTTGTAAGCATAAGCTATCACGCACAAGGCGACATACTTGGAATATCTGCGCGGATTGGTAGATCAAATGTAGGCATGCCCTCGCAGGTATACCGAGCAGCTCTTTGTATACAACTTCGAAAGATATTTTTATTCGCAAACACAAAAGAAACGAGAATAAGTTGTGCCAGTGTCTTATCCATTCTTTCCGGCAGTATATAAAACCCACGGTATGACGAAAGCCATCTCTCAGTGCAGAACGAAAGTGCATCATAGCACTCCAGATCATCAACAATAGAAGCGATTTTTGATAGAAGGTCTAATTCAGCAGTCTGAGGAACTCCCCGGGTTTTTCCGTGTATGATTTTTAAGACTACCTCAAAGGCTTGCACATCGAAAACATCCCCAAAGTTCCAATGATAAAGACCATCGTCTTGTTTTGAAGCTTCTTTGAAGGCGCTTGAGAACAACTTAGAAGCACGATGCGATGCAAGTGTCAGGTGCTTCTGAGAGCAGAGAAAATGTTTCTCGATGAATGTCAGTGACTCAGTGGTGCCAGCAGGTTCGGTGGGTTCTTTGGAGGGAGGAGGGTCCTGCTTGGTTGCAAGGATGACTAGAGTGTCACCATTGGGGTCGATTGCAACGCAAGTATTTGACATGTTTGCTAGGTTGAAGTAGTGGTGGGTAAAAATGGTAGTAATGGCAGGAAATAAAGAATAAAGTTGAGCTTCGTCCTGGGAAAAAGTCCTCCCCTTTTAAGTGTAGCTAACCTGTCAGATATCAGAGTCTATATTTATCCGCCAATCATGCCATTCCTTGAGGCGGTGACGGCGCGTCCTGAGCCAATAAAGACCTAAAATCACAGTTAACACAGCGGCTACAGAGATGACTACCGCTTCAAGCGGGAAGGCACTTACTAAATGGCACACTACAATGTACAAGAGGACTGGTAGATAACAGCCAGTAGAGAGACGTAATTAAGTGTTCAGGCAGACAAATTCATAAAGCAAAGATATGTCTGTAGTTTAAATCCCATAATTCACCTCGTTAATGCACAGCCACACACAAATCTGCTCCGCCTTGGGCGCTAAATGACTCCAGACTATTGGTTGCAGATAAATATGTCAATATTCTCAGGCAATCCGCGCAAGAACTGCCTTTATCCGCCAGTGCCACAGTAGAAGACAACCCAACTCAGACGATGAATCGAATGGGAAGATGCTCACACATAGCAAGGTCTTGAGATATCTCGAATTGGCTGAGACAAAATGGCTGAGCCAGAGTATCTTAAAATGCGAAGTCGCTAAGATGAGTTCAGTCAGGGTGATCTACCGTAGATTGCCCGGCATTGCCTCTTTCGGCCATAATATTTACACAAACGACACCAGCGACCACCTTGGCTCCCCGATTCCACCCGGACTTTATACTATAACACAACTGACACCCCTCGTCTACTTCATGCGGGCCTACCCAGAATTCTACTTTAAATTAGTATGCTCTTGTCATACTTCGGACTGCTATCCTTGATTGACCCGTGAGTCCGGTACTCGTGGGTACGAGCAGTTATCAGCTGCAAGCAGACCTCAACACCGCACTGATAGTGTTGAGCTCTGAAACATGTTAAAGACGACTATTTGTCGACTCTACTTCAGATATCCCGATTATAACACGCATCACGAGTGGATTCTGGATCATCGGTCATTCGGTCAATATGTGTTTTAAAAAAACAGGTCCTCACGAGGGGCACTGTTGAAGGTATAATTCCAGACCCGGGCGAGAAATAAAAGTAGAGTACCTCTACAGACGATAATTACAAGTATATTGGTGTTTAATAATGTGTTATTTTGTTATTTATACCTTTTAGAATCCATATCTCAAAAAGCCGTAGATATATATTTGCTAGGAGTGTGTCTGTGTAAGTTCTTGCGTTCAACACTGCGCTTTTAAAGCCCCAGGTCATCGTGGCTTTATAACTCAGATTAAAGGCAACTTTATTATCGATCTAGCTTGAGGCTGTTCAAACGTAAGACGCTCCAGGTTTTCAACAGCCACTCGGGCTAAGACTGCCGTCCGGAAGGGTTTTTGGCAACGGTCTCTGTAATCGTCTAAAAAATCCCCAAGCCTTATTATATTGGGGTCACTCAGAAGACGATTCTTCCAAGCGGAGACCTTTCGCTCATAACGAGTGTCCCAGGAGTTATCGTGCGTATCATCTTCGCTTGCTCCTGGGTTATCCTTCTGTGTAGGAAGCTGTTGAATCTGAAGGGCGAGTTGAACCTTGAGGATGACACATTTCCATCTGGCACGCTCGAGGCGGCCCCTTATTTGAGTCATTTCCTCATTTCCTGAGATCCATGGATGATGTTTAGCCTCCTAAATATCTTGCGTTAGCACCGAAAAAAAATAGAAAAGGAATTTGGATAGGCATTAAGCCTCATACCTCAATCGTTAAACGGTCTTCAGGTTTGGGTTGAAGTAACCGCCGGATGAAGTCTTTAGCAAAGTAGCTGGTATCCTTCCGGTAAGTACGGTAAAAAAAAATAGAACCCGTAGTGCTTTCCTTAATCAGGTCGTGGAGATTCTCATTTCGAAAGGGCCAGTGGCCAAGAAGCATTATGTACGCAATCGCACCGATGCTCCACATATCTGCTGGTTTACCAGAATGTTGCCGGCGCACAATTTCGGGGGCAATTCCAAAATACTTGTTTTCTGGAACAGATGTACGTGGATCAATGGGAAGGATATATCTTTCTTCAGTTCTCTTCCAGTCGGCGTGGGCTAACGAGAGTAGGATGAGGCGGGAGCTTTTATCTTGAGTCAAGTACCCAAACTTATGAACCGCAAGGTCTAAATAATTCTTCGTTAGTTGACATTTGTTTTATCAGTGTTAGAGTAACATACGTCGATGGACAATGCCATGATAATGTAGATATTCAACTGACTCAACAATATCCCTCATGCTTCTTTGAGCATCTGACTCCGAAAGGCGTCCCCCTTCGGTGATACGGTCATCAAGATTGCCGCCCTCAGCTAAGTCGGTAAGGATGTAATAATTATGCTGATTGATTAGCTTAAGGACGTTTTCATTCGAAAGTGAATGGTTACCTCCGACTCGAACCAGTCAATAAACTTGACAATGTTAGGGTGTCTGACGTATTGCAACAGCTCTATCTCTTGATATATCCGGTGCACGTTGTCATTGACATCTGACTTTATTATGACCTTAATTGCAAGAACCTTAGCCTCTCGCAAATCCTCACTTTCATGAACAGCTGAATGACGTCTAGTGCCGATAATACGACCTATTTTGTAGCGTGACCTAATACGACGTTAGCCTTTCTACAGAAGTCCACGAGGGGAAGGATTTAGCTAAACACCGTTTTAAGTTGCTTGTATGCTGCCGGCTGTACCACGAGGATAGCCTAGAGCACCATAGAAATTAGAAACCATTGCTTCTAATCAACATTGAGTAGCAGGAAGACATACCTCGACACGTATTGTTGGGACTCATTGTCCTCTTGTAAATGCTTATGCAGCCCGTGGAGATTACTGTGGGGTGACTGCGGCCGCACATTGTGCTCCTCACTGTCCGATTCAGCTTCATCGTACTCGTAGTCGTATTCTACAAACGCCTCTCCGAATACAGGAGACTGCCCCTCCCGCAGTTCCCGTTCAATGGTTCCATCTGACACTGTCGAGCAGCTGCTATTGTCTGAATCCTCTGCAAAGTAATCATGCGTATCAAAATAGTTGGGAGCTGGCGATGATGGCACTGGTGCTGGAACAGAGCTCTCCATGACCGTTAATGTCTCCGAAGTAAGGTTGTGCTTGGTGAGCCAAGGCTCAACCTTTGTGGCAGCCTTTTGAATTCCAGCCTCAATTTCATGCACTGCATCCGGTGCCCAGGGTAACGCGCGTAGGGAAAATGCGTGAACGTGCTCTGCAACATGGTCTACAAGGGCCGTCTGACTGACTTCACCCTCCTCCACTGATGGCCATGCACACAGGGGACAAGAGGTGATCTCAGCCGTGATAGATGTCTTACATGCAGCTGCTAGAGAGTGGACTTGGCCTTCTGAGATAGTTTCGCCGTGCTCCTGTAGCGTGTGTGCTACAAAATCGTCTTCGGCCTCGAACTGGAGGCTATCAAGACAAGCGAAGCACGTCCACATATCAGTGCTTCCATGGTCGTCCCGCAGATGTGATTCCCAGTCCTTTTTGGTAACGTAAAGTATTTCCGGGCTTGGACAATCAGAGAGGACACAAGAGTATGGTTGTATGTCTTCTGCGAGATGTTTTCTAAACAATTAAAACAGTTAACTGGCATTCCATACAAGCAGGGACAGCGAGACCTACTTCCATCGAGACGTCTCCAGAATGCCAACCGGCAGCGTCTGACAGCAACAAGGACAGCTGAAGACCATGGCATCGTCACCTACCTTTGGCGGACGGGGATATGGTAACTTGATAACCGTAGTGGATAATTGGGTTCTTGTAGCGTGCGAAGAAGCCGGCCCTTTTGGCAGAGCTGGTAGAACTGCTGGCAAATCAGTTATACCAGAAGCACTCGTCGCAATAGCCACAGACTTCGCTGACGGTTTCTGAACCGGTATAGAGCTAACTGGTCGTGCTGGCAAGTTTTGCACTTCGGGCTCAGCGGCTGCATCTTGTTGAGCTGAAGAGTTTGCCGGTGTGTCGAGGGCTTTTGCATGCTGCTGTGCATACAGGAAACGATTTCTACGCTTCAGGTTACAATTGAGCAGTCGCCATTGAATCGGTGTCAATTTGGACGCGTCGGTCTGATTGGAGGAAAACGTGTAATCCGATGAGAAAGGCCCCTGGGATAACATGACGACGACAAGATGTCGCTGAAGCTCTTCATGCTCTTCGACCCTGAACTTCCGATCTGCTTTCCGCAAACGAGATTGTGAGCCTGATCTGCGGATCGCGATGGCGATGCGGACGAGAAGGTCCAGTATCGAGTTGACTGTTTCTTTCGCCTTGGATAGCGGGGACCAGGAGTCATCCGATGTGGCTTCCAACTCTGAATCCGACTCGGAGTCCTCGGACCAGGGAGAAAAGGATCGTGGAGGGTCTTCTGAGTCGGATCCCGTAGCTCTTTGATCGCAACCAGCATTGGTGCTCCGAGCAGAGTCTCGAACTTATCGGTGGTCAGCAAAAATCATCGCCGTGTTATGATATTCTCACCCAAAGCCTTACAGCCCTCGATAGCGTCCGTCAAGACCTGTAGAAGGTTGGCAACAGCATCTCGAGCATCCGGTCTCAAAGCCAATCTCGCATCCAACGATGCTCTTCCTTGAACGGATGCCCCTAGACCTGAGGCCCAAAGACTAAAGTCAGCCAGCCTATTTTCAGCCCACTCATTCTGCATAAGCTCTTCAACTTCGATACATTCGCTTAGGGACTTGCGGCATATCTGGGTGGCACTGTAGATTGCCCCTTGGAAGCTCTCCTCCGGGGGCTTCATGTTCGAATATAGTTTCCCTCAAACTTTAGCAGCGGGCTGAGCCGACTCGTGGACGAGCCAGCGGGGTTCTGTAGCTTCAGCGTCGGAAATATTAGCCGCCGAGAGCCAAGATGGATGAAATCTGCCTCAGGCTAAGGCATGGAAGCTACACCACCTGATACTACGGGGCGTATGCCTTTACTACTTCAAAGAACTATAGCTTGAGGAAAATAGAATTAAAAAAAATCGCATTTCTCTATATAGATTATTATTTAGTTTTAACCCATATTTACATTAGTTTAAGCTTATTATCCTAGTTATATTACTATTTATAGAGTGAGATAGTCTTAGAGAATTAAGTACTGTCTGGCTTGCAAGTTCAGCTGATCCTATCGATAAGGATGATAAGCTTCAGCCCCAGCTAAAAATCAATAAGCAGGCTGTGTAAACCTACAGATAAGCGGGGGATCCGCACAGCTACAGCGACCTGTTTCAGTTAGCTGTTCTTCGCAAGTCTGCTGCCACCTTGTCAGCTAATTTCATAGCAAGCATCCAGCGGCTACCAGAATTCTCCGAAATCCCCATCTCAAAATACAGCGACCTTCGTTTCTCGTCGGTTCTCAACGAGAGATCGATTTCATGTGAGATACTGGGTCACTTATCTTGTTCTCTCAGCTGCTATACCACCCAGCTACCGTGCCAAATCTGCTCAGCCTCACTTACCCCTCCGTGCCCTGGCGCTTAACCATGGACCCAGAAGAGGCTCTAGAACTCGCTCAGCAAGCCGTCAAAAAGGTCTCACATATTGCTATCTCCGTGGGCCAGAAAAAGCAGCGAAGCGTCTGCGGCCGGCTTGGTGGCGAGCTATTTATCGTCGCGGACTATTTGGATGGACTCTCAAACCAAGTCGACCAGCTGTCGAAAGTGCCAAAGCTACTACGAGACATTGAAAGAATATGCTGTGTAAGTTGTCTGGCTTCAATTTCTAACCATTAGAGGATAATTCTTCTGTTATTTGTTTACTTAGCGAAAGCCGCTTACACTCAATAGTGGCCTGAACAACCGAAGGATGACTATTATCCATGTCTCAGAGGCATTGCGAATGCCATATACGGCACAAACACATACAAACAGGCTGAAGCGAGCATCATCAAGGGCGTCACCAAGATAACTGCTGGCAATGGCGTAGAGGCGGAAAAGGCCATCCTGCATATTCGACGGTTCACGAAACGTGGTGGAATCAAAAAACAAAAGACCGAAGAAATCAGCAATTCGAAATCAATGCCAGTGGATCATCTGGATGATGCCAAAAAGATTGTTTATCAAACCCTGAGGAAGCACGTGCGTTGCACCTGCGATTGTGGCTTGGAAGATAAAACAGAACATTCAGCAAACCTCCTCCTGGCTGTAACCTCCGAGAACCATGAAGGCAATGCGTTGTTCAATATGCTCTTCTCATCAGACCCCTCACGAGATAGGTTGATGAACGGTAGGTGGCAAGACGTCCGACTCTCTGTTTCACAGTAAGTTTATGTTATCTCGGGTATAACGAGAGTCTACTAAGTCAACAGCTCCAAGGGTGAAAAGAAACGGCAAAAGCGAGCCAGATTTGACGATACTACGGATTACACTGAAAGATGCTCTGAAGAAGTTAAAGACGGCAAATTCTGCAAACTCATCCGGCAGGGTGACAACCACGCCAGTCTATGCTTCATGGTACACCATGGCAAACTGCATCGATTACTCGATTCGGAGCCACTCCAACATATCGTCGACCACACGCCGGGCATATCCTTGGCCAATGTTATCCAAAGCTATTATTTGACACCGAAAGTCAAAACCATCCTGGGTTACATACTGGCTAGGTCAGTATGGCAGTTTTACGACTCGGACTGGCTCAAGACACCATGGACGAGCAGAACCATTCAGTTCATGAAGCACTACATCTCTCCTCTCGGAGACGATGAGCCATCTATCTTTCCTTCGAAACCCTACTATTCGGTACATTTTGGGGAGGATGATGCTACTGCGAGCGAAGCGACGACTAATTCTGGGGAAATTCATCGATATCCGCGGGTAAGAGATCTTGGGATCATGCTTGTCGAGATTGGTCTTGGATGCCTGTTAAATGGCTCTGCTCCGACGCATAACGATACATTGAATATATCCAAAGCAAACCAGGACTGGTTACAAGCAAAAGGATGGTCCGACTCGAAAAGCCCATGGCGTGACTTCGACTACCCCAAGTACAGAGGTGCAGTTGAAAACTGCCTAGACCCAAATATTTTTGCCAAAGCTCCCTTCACACCGAGCGTCAACGTCGACGAACTAGCCAAGGGCTTGCATAAACGCAGGAAGATCTTCTATGAGCATGTCGTGTCTCCACTGGAGGACCTTGTTCAGGGGACTGGATGGAAGGACAGCGTAAATAGCATGCCTTCTTTGCGACTACAGGCGCCAACTACTCAACAGCCACAAACTCTCGAAGAGCTTGGGCCTCCTGTTGAGCAAGCGAAGATCTCTAAAGATCAGAAAGATGCAAAGAAGTGGCTGAAAAGAATCCAGCTGCTCAATAAGGAGCTCAAATCACTAAGTCAGGGTCCGGTGAGGCGAGCTCGGATCGCTATTCTTGATACTGGCTATGATGCGGATGCAGTCTTTTTCCATCCCAATGCACGACGGAATCGACTTGTTAAATGGAAAGATTGGGTTGAAGATGCAAAAGAACCAACGGATTGCAATGGCCATGGAACACATCTTGTATCGTTGATAATGAAGATTGCACCCGAAGCTGATATCTACGTGGCTCGTGTAGCAAAAGATCCCATGGGCCTCAATGACGCGAGTGAAGCAATAGCAGAAGTAAGTTTAAGAGCAAGAAAAACTTAGATGGTCACTAACAAAAACAGGCAATCGAATGGGCATCGGAATGTGATGTGAATATCATCTCCATGTCCTTCGGGTTCCCAGCCACGCAGCCATCTATCAGCAAAGCCATCCGCAAAGCCGTAAACGATCACGACGACTCCATCATATTCTTCGCCGCAGCAGCAAACTCCGGTCTAAACGAATCAGAAATGTTTCCCGCTCGGCACGAATGCGTCATATCCATCCGCGCTACTAATAGCAACGGCGCGTTTCAAGATTTCAACCCACCCCGAAGTTCACACGGAGGGACTGTTATAGGCACCTTAGGACTCGATGTGCCTTCTTCAGGCTTGAGTCATGAGACTAGAGATGTGTATCGAAAGGGAACGTCGGTTTCTACGGCAGTTGCAGCGGGGATGGCTGGTATGCTGTTGGGATATGTAGAGAGTAATGCGGGGAGAAGCACTTATTGTGATGTTAAAAAGAGGTTGTGGACAAGAGAGGGGATGTTGGCGTTGTTTGAGACTATATCACCTCCGCCGAATGATGGACAGCTTTATGTAGTGCCTTGGGCGTTGGCAGGGCTGGATGACGACCGAAGATGGGCCAAGTTAGGAGCACTTGTATGATAATATGCTGTATACAGGCCTCAGGTGGGTAACACAGCAGAATCATCCTCTAGAGCCTAGGGTGCTAAAATAAAAAACATAGATACCACTAAACTTGTATAATATAATAAATCATCTTATCAATCAACATGTTGGTGGCCAATCATTGTGACACCTTGGCGCATACTAGATGTCGCTAGGAAAGGAAACAACATGTACCTGGCTACCGGGAGGACCAGCCAGCATCGAAGTTACACGCTTGTCCTCGTCAACGGCTTCCAAGTCATGAAACGTAGCCGCACTCGCAGCCACTTGAGCATTACTACCATCACCTTCATCATCGTCCTCCTCATCGGATTCATCTTTCATGTCCAGATAAGCTGCTTTGGACCTAAACTCGTCAACCTCAACTCTCTTCGTCTTCCAACCCTTTAACTCAATCTTCAAAAGCTGGTAGGCGAAGATAATATCCTCGCCCGCCTTCCACGAGTCGCTGGAGCTAGCCTCGACTCCCCCGCTGATATTGGCACCGGCGGTAATATCTCCAGCTGGCGTAGGTATTGGGATCCCAGCCTCGACACCCGCACCCTTTCTCTTTCCCGTGACAGTGCTGGCAGAGAAGCCCTTTGCGATCTTTACAGCAGTAACCATGTACACAGGCTGTCGAAAGCCAAGTCCCGAGCCAGCCATCACAGCACGTACCCGAGGCTCCTTGACCCTAGCCTCAATCTCAGCCTGATCCGGATCCCAAACAAAGTACTCCGTCTCTAGCGCATCCATGGTATACTCCGAAGACTTCTCAATCGCGCGGTCACCGGACAATGAGGCACCAACACCGTGAAGAAACTGAGCCCAGACGGCGACTGCGACATCGTGGCCCGATCCGCGGGCGACGGTGCGGTCTAACTCGGCGAAGGTCTCGATGCGGGGGTAGCGAGAGGCCCGGGTCGCTTCGTCAATCGCGGTAAGCACGCGATGGGGCCGGAAAGGATCGGCAATGATATTGCCGAGGGCTATAGGCCCGCTATGGGGCTTAAAGGTAAAGTTTGGAGCGAGCAGGTAGGTTGGTTGCTGAGCCATTGTTTTAATGTGACTTTGATAGTGAAAGCTCTTCGGAGCCTTGTCGAGGTGCAGCGCCAATGCAGAAGACTTTAGATAGACATCTTATTGGTGTTTAATGGAGCTGGCGGGCTGGGGTAAGAGAGAACACCCCACACCTAAAAATAACAATAATTCTATAGGGTAAAAATATTCCATTCTAAAACCGGCTATTATTAACTTCTATACTATAGCAGCTTTTAACTTGAGGAAGGAATAGTTTTATTTATAAGGAAATGCTTTTAATAAAAATTAAAGTTTAATTATAAAAATAATATTTACAGTTATAATATAAACATTAAGCTATTAATTTTATTTAATAATAATTAAAGCTTTCTATTATATTATTAATAGAGATATAACTATTAATAAGCTTTATTATTATAAGCTTAACTTTTAATAAATATTGATTTATCGTTAAAGGTATTTCCACTATTACGCCAATGATACTGCTATGTAGGTGATTGAAGGGCCGCGGGGAGAAGGATCTTTACCGGAAAAAGATCTTGAACCGATCCAAAATATTATCAAAAGGCACCCTCCCCCCCAGCTAAATTGGTCGCTGTTACAGGGACGCCGCTTCCGACAGTTCAGCGAATAGCGTAGTAATTTGTGTGTCAGGTCGAGTTTGCCAAAGCAAGCAGTTCGGAGATTTCTTCATTATAGCTGGGATCTCAGTAATCTCAGTAGGCTTCGAGATGGCGTTCGAAGCCGCGCAGTAAACACGACAACAGGAATGAACGCTGTTCCTCTCAATCTATAGACTGTGCAACTGAGCGAGCTCGGTGATGGGCGCAAAAGATCTGGTCTCAGTACCGAAAAGATTTTCAAGAAACGTTAAATGGTTATGTGCAGAGCGCAGTGAGAGTTCCAGCATTGATTGAAAGGGCCTCAAATTGAAGTTGGCGGTCAAATTGACCCAGCCAGAAATCAGCAGTGGGTTTGATCTGACCAATCAGATAGGGCTATGGCTCTTAAGATGTCAACCCGAGTGCGAGGTTAAGATGAGAAAAGCGCGCTAAGATAAGTAATGCACATGCGATAAGATACGGAGATTCTTAAGATGTCAGATCATAGATTTCGTTGAAGAGTGCACGGCTTGTGGCCCGTGCTCAAATCCGAGAGCATCGCCTGGGAACTCAGAATTTTGGTGACATGGACCTGAGGAACAGGAATTCCGTAGACGTGGATTTCAAAGAATAGACCACAGTTATTAGAAACATCATTGGCAACAATGACGAAGTAACGTCCTGTATCAGATCATGGGTGGGCTATGAACACCAAGTGTAGTCCGCTGTGCTCTCTTGAAATGCGCTTCTGGGGCTCATGAAGAGATTCATGTAATGATAGACCAAGATCGCGATAGTATTACAAAAAATTTTGGGCGGCAGCAATGACAATTTGGGCTCAGCGGTGCGGCATTCCGCATCCGGAACAGAGAGAAGCGGCACTGGAGGTAGACATCGAAGCGTTAGAGAATAGTCAAGAGGAGTCCAAAATGACCACCCTGGACAAAGAATATACCTTTCCAGTGACCCTGTTACTGGTGCCCATAGTAATCAAGTTGTGATCTCGAATTTGGCAGACCTTTTCAACGTTGAGAAGGTGACCTATAGGGGTAGTTCAGCACAGTTCATAGGCTCGGAGTTCCGAGCTTCGCATTTCAGGTCACGCAGCAGATGAACAACAGGGGGGATAAAGACCGAGCTTTCCTATAGCGTATGACAATGGAAAATACACGCGAACCATGGAAGATTACCCTCGAGGGTAGCGTCCGGTCGTAACGACCTGGTGGCTCTAGCGAGTAAGAAGATTATTTCTGAGGTGATATTTCAGTTGGTGCTGGTGCGCTTCAAGCCTACCCATTACATTTCGAGGATTGGTGTTCTTTACCTTTGTGCCCTGGGGGCTGAAGCCTCTTTTAACCTCTTAACCTTATCACAGCATTTCGAGGTGCTGAGCTCATGCCTAGTGGCTCACGATCCGAATCTCCTGTGGTTCTTCGCGTCGCCTCAATGAGCCAGCATCTACATCGCGGCGTCACTTCAAAAGAACCTCAAAGCCGTCAAAGAGCGTACACTGAAGGAACCAGTGGTGATCACAGATCCCTGGACATCAAAGGGGACACTATTCACTTTCGCCGCGGTTCGATAGACAGCATCGCTACCGTGAACAAATCGTCGAATTCATTGAATCGCGCTGCTCCAAGACTGACTATGTACTGTGCGGCGGCTGCAAGGCGAGCTCGAGGGTCTAGATTGTATTCGAGGATCTCTTCACACCCTTGCGGGAGAAGATCTAGCGTCGCCGCTGTTGAAGATGCCTCTATGCGAATCTGGCTCTGTTCACCCGGGCTCAAACCCCTGGTGCCTCAAGGCATAAGGCACTGTGATAATTAGCTCGACTGTTCGGGACTGGGTGGAACTCAGATACATAGGTTCCGGTACGTGGATTCCGATTCTCGGAGGTCCGGACAGCTGTACAGATTCTCGCAGGGTATAAGTCTACGATATAGATCTGTAGGTTATAGGTCTTTCGGAGGTTGATTAAACGCATGAACCTACTCAATATCTAAGTCCATCTAGTAGAGTAACTCGTGAAGTCCTCGGCAACTACAAAGAGATGGTCAAGGGAACTACGCAAGACCTGGAGCACCATCTCGAGAAGATCACATCAAAGCCACGACCTACTCCTTCTCTCAGTCTCAGGTCACATATAGCAACCACAGAACTACAGTCTCTGGGTGCTTTCAAAACAGCGGACCACAGAATAATTCTATCCCGGACCTATGCCTTCATGCCCAACCCACTCGGGATGGTGTGGATGAAATCTTGAAGATTATTGCGCCATGCAGTGGTATAATGCTTTCTGAATTTATTGACATCTTTGCACTGAGAGAGTGTAGCGGCGACTCGACGCTCCGATTGCATAGCCTTTAAATCATTGTCCCGATGACGCAGGCGCCTCAGTGCCACTTCGCTTCAGGTATACAGGGAAATGACTAAATTAATATGAGAGGATAGAAGCAGAGAACTAATCATATGAAACTGCCTACGTTGACTTGCTCCTTATTAAAGGGAAACTCAGGATATGAACGCAAGGGGAATAGGAACATCTGCGGTCATCGGTCTGCTAATATTGACTCCTCAAGATAAGCTTTGGAGCCTGAAATACGAATTTGACAGCAAAAATCCAATGTCTAACCGTCCTGGGGCGCCATTTATGTTTTCGAGGATCTTAGGATTGGTATGAGCCGGGAGTAAGGGTGGTTTATGTCACATGGATCATTCTTTGAAGTTAGACGTGACTCTGTATGGGAGTGGTAGTGACACAGAAATTCAAGACTTGCTCAAATTAGACAAATTAAGAAAGGCTTTCAAATAGTTGAACAATGCAATATTACCTGTCCAGACCGGTATTGCGATCCAAGCGTACGTCCTTGCCCTGCCAATGAGAAGGGCGTGGACTTTCTTTGTGGACTAACATAAACCGTGCGTGATGCTGCAGCCACCCTCAACCTGTCGCACTCAACGATGGCAGTGCAAGTCCAAGATCCCGTTCCACCTTTATGCGCCGTGTCACTATCCCTCTGTGGCGCCCCCTGATGGAGAGCCAAAAAGCGTTCTTGCCCATACTTAGATGCTCTTGTCAGACTCGTCTGGAAACTGCTCTCCTGTGACAGTCTCTGGACCCTTTCATGCCCAATGCATGAAGGGCGCCATTAGTGGTTATCTGACTGTTGCAGTTTTCTCCCGACCGCGCCTTCGCAGGTCCTCGAGATTCTCCACTGCGAGACTTCTACGGATGTGTGATCTGGCTGTAAAGCTATGGGTAGAAGGGGTTTCTGCTTGCCAGCAGATGAGGTATACTTCGAGTAGTGGGATATCAGAAGCGGCTTCAGGTTTAATAATGGTTTTACCAACAAGGGTGTGGATAATTATGTAAATGCCGCCCATCTGGTAATAAGGGAGACTTCTGCGGCTGTGACCTGATCGTCAGCGTTATTCCAACGATTGTATCTTGTACTAAATCATTTCGTATAAAAAAGAACCAGGCTGCGCTCCGCTATTCGCCGCCTTAGCCAGATGCTTCCGTATCCCACCATCCCTCCCTTGCATAGGATATCTACATTGTGAGCCCGATGTGTTATTTGCAGTTGAGCGTTGTGGGTGAAAGCTTAGACTAACCCAGAGAACTTCGCATGAAGCATCTATGAGACGATATCTAAGAGGTTCTGGTTGTCCGGCTCTCTCCTCTGTTGCTCCATGGCCTTCTTCCGAAGCAGGTCTATTACTTTGGTCAAACTAGGGCCAGTAGCTGTATATTCCGGCTGAAAGCTGAAGTGTGCCAGAGTGTCAGTGCTGGAGAACCGTGGGAGCTGCTGCGCACGCAACGCAAGACCAGCAACGCATTGAAAAAGAACGAGTGGCAATATGGCCCTCGATGAAGTGATGCGGGAGGTCAGTGAATAGTATCCGATCCAATAGACAGAGGAGTGAGTGATCTTCAACCAAGTTGAGCGAAATTGCTCTTATAGCAAATCAATCTGAAGCAGTCAGTATTGTCCACTCCCTCACGTCCAAGCCTTTGAGCGAAGGATCAGGAACTTGCCGCCCCGGCTCCGGTAATTAGGTGAAGGAAAGTCCGTCTCAATGACTGCGATCTGCAGAAACATCAGGCTCTAAAGGTCTGCGCATGCATTATTTCCGTGAGCTCGGCTCAATTTGTTGCTACTGGACTTGTCATCGGGGCGCCGACATGTACATAGAGAGTGAATTGGAGAGTGCAGTAGATGTACGAAATGTTTTCACGGCCGTGATATTGTTAATGACAACCCTCGGAGTGGTCAATGGCTTGAAATCGTTTCTCGTCTAGTTTTGATCAACTGGTCCAAGGTTCGGTGAGCCGCCAAATTTCTCTCGATATGTTCTTCATGTTATTCTCCCGCCATGGTGGTGTGCTGGCCCAGTTGCGTGGTGTCGTAGCAACATCGAGATTTCGAGCCAAAGTAAGGAGAGTGGCAAGTGTAGCGTTGGCCTTAGAAGATGTTTTGGAGTTGAACAGGCAGGATGCCTGGGGAAGAAAAGTAGCGTTGGCACTTTTGGTTGACGAAGCCTTGTAGTGATGTTTCGAGATCACATTTCCCTGGCATGCATAGCAAGGTGGCATTCCCACTACACCGCAATAATCACGGTTCTTTAGTAAAAGAAATCGAAAAGGTTGGGATTATCGAGGCCAGTGGATGTGTTTCGGATGACTCACTTGAATCTTCTCGAGTCGACAACGATCGCAGTAGATCGGAGCACCAATACGAAACGAATAGAGCCTCACAGAAATCTTAATGAGAAGGGGTCTGCTAATGATATTAGAAGTTGCAAGGCACCCAGCAGGAGAAAGAAGAGAGGACAACTAGGTCATTGCTGAATGCAGACAACTGGCGGATGAATCGCTTGGAGTGGTTAATTTCCGACTACATGCCTAGAAATCAAGAAGGGCTATGACATCTGTGGAATATAGCGACCGTGAGGGACGGCGTGAGGAAGGCAGACGCTTCATTGGCAGGCGACTGAGCTGAGCTTGGGTAGCGACAACTGGAGGCTGATGAATAACTAAGCAAGTTTGTGGAAATGATGCAACTATGACAAGGCCCCAACACTCTCCCACTCAGGTGGAATTGCCGCTGACGACGCCACATCTCGCGGTCGATAACACAAAATGACCTTTTCAGGACGAGAAAATAAGACACGTTTGATGAGCCGATTATTCAACCGTCATTCACGCAGGTACCCGCGTCATCTACACAGGTACCCGCGTACGACGTTTCAAGTGTCACGATATCGCTAAGACAAACAGGAGATTGGCCACGGAGACGAGAGAGGGTTCCTCCAGGGACGGCTGGAGACACGAGGTTTATTTTGAATGTCTTAGTTGTGTGTTTTAGAAAGGGAGGGTGACTTTTAGTGCTGGTATTCGACCTTTTGCAAATGCTGCCCAGAGATACGACGTTCATTAGGCGACCAAATTGCTGTTCCTCGCCTAAAGGTGAAACATGTTTCAAACGAAACTTTACTACATGCCATCGGCCTTGCTGAATGGACAGAGATTAAAGGTCCTTAAAAACCAGTCTGTTTCCCCCATGTTTTGCGTCTTATGAAGCGAAATATCTCAAGATTATAACGAGAACGGTCACGTGACGATTGGGCCTTAACGCCTCAAAGATCAGGCTGAATGTCTCACCATCTTCAACGTGCAATTATGGCACCCAGTGATGATATCTACCAGACGTGTGATAATAGCATTGGACTGTATCATGCCGAAGCTGGCCAGTCAGCAGTGAATTTAGAAAAGGCAACCAAAGGCAACCTCACTACTAGCGATGATTACTCGACACCATCTTCAAGTTTGAGGCCTTCCCATGGGTTACACGGTATTCTTACTTGGCTCTACTTTAGGCCTTATACGAATCTGATCAGTTGTCAGCTGCCTCCCCGTTGCCAATCAACAAATTGCCACCCCGCAGGAGAGTGATTTGGGTTTGGACCTGTGTAGGTTGAAATCACAAAAGTAATTATTTTGAGTGGCCTCGGAATGCTAATACGGCCTCAGTGTGCATGTGGGAATGGAGCTATGAAAGTCAGCGTTGATCCGTGTCCTTTTTGTGGTACTCCTCGCTGTCCTAGCTGTGATACCAGTAGGATATATAGTCGCCCTTTTTGACGCACATGCAGTTTTCAACTTTATATTTCTTACATATCGGTCCCCTCAGTCAGTCCATAATATGATGTCCTGTCGAGATAGAGTGCCTAGTCCGCCAAGATGCAGGGATGCAACACAAAGCAGCTATAGCCAATGCCAACCTGATGAGGGCTGCAGATGTGCCACAAATCTCTCCTTGCACGACCGCTGGAAACTACGATATTGTATCCACCTCGATTCTATTGGATTACGTGAGAACCTCACATATCTCGAAATGGTCAGGGAGCATGATCCTGATGTACCGGAGATTTCCACTTTCATCCTGCCCGATCCAAGATCACAACGATGGAAGCGAATATCATCATATATCGAATCCTTCTGCGAAGGAGCTTCATTCGTTTTTAACAATTCGGTTTCTGGTGACTCTAACAATCCTGACTTCCGAGATTTGCAGGAGCCCCGAGCTTGGGTTTCTGACTGGGATAGTTCTACTGAAGTGCTTCCGCTGCCTGAAAGAGCGTATGGCAGAGTACTTAACTATCTTGAGCTTTACGCAGTTTTGCAGAGAAAGGTAAGTGACTGATGATTTCTTCCTATCAAGTGGTGCGACTTGCATCCAACATGTCAAAATATTAACCATGCCTTTTTACGTAGCCATTCCCTGGCGGCGCTCGGAACGGCACTGTTAGCCATCGTCGAAGCATGTAGGTAGCTTCTATCCACGGCGTCAGGACTAGTGATATCCCAAGATTCTAACATATAACTAGATATATAAATTACCCTAATGGAACAAGTATTCTGGCACTTATCAGAACAGCCCTGGTGCATCAACGCGAAGGCTTCCAAGAACTGTTTGCCAGCTACATCACCGGGAAACCAACACCTAAAATTGGCCTCGGAGAGTCTGTAGGTGGCTTTTCTATGATATCATTCCAGGTCTTCCGCATACTGACATTCAGCTCTGTTCATAGAGCTGGTGGAATCATCACTTTGTTATATCTTTTACTCTCCCCTTTTTTGCTATCAGATTTGAAGACCGAGAGGATATAAGGAGGATCTTCAATGATCGGAAGCCGTTTCGATCCCGTCTCAACCTCTCCTTTCTAGGTATAAATCACCCAGAATCAAAAGAACTTTTAGAAGACAGCCCGGGGGTATTTCTGCACCAAGCAGCATGCGCCTTCATGATCACAGGCAAGAGCGAGCGCTATTGGACTGCTGTATTTCTGGATGAAGATTTCGCCGATGACGTACCAAAGCTATCCGTGGAAGAAGAGGAAGATGTTACGGTTGGTGGTATAGACCCCATCATTGTTGATGCAGAGTTCAAATCCGCTGATACAATTGTTTCTCCAAGGGCGTATGCTCTTGCAGCCTTGGCAGCTACCCTCGAAGGGATCGCTGAGCATCATACGTACATCCAGGAAGAATTTGCAGCTAGTCTCTCTCGACATGTAAGCTCCTGTCCGCTTTCAACAGTCCCCAGAGACGCAGAAGTGCGTCGCAAATCTGACCAAGCCGAAACTGCAGAGCCTGGATCTCCGACAAGAGACACCTGAAAAATCCGCTTGCCAAAAACCTCAGGAATGGAGGAGTAAATTCCAAGACTATATTGGGCAGGTCAGATACAGTACCGTCCAACTACTCCGAAAAGTCAACGAGTTTCTCGATCAAGATGTTTGCATCAGCCCTGAGGGACTTCCTTGTAGCCCAGCGTGGCTAAGTGTGGCGAATGAGCCCGATGCTAAGAAGTCTTTGTGGAGGGTCATTGCGTCTCGCAATAGATTGCGCGAGATTAGTCACGAACTTGACTATCTGGTCGACGAGGCTAAGCGCGAGGTACGCAACAATTCACAGTTTTGCTTAGGGCACTCTGATGCAGTTTTAGCTAATTTGGAGCTGCAGAGCAAGAACTCTCATGTAGATGAACAGCAAATACTCTCCCGCCAGCTACAGCAGTTTACGGTGGCCGCATTGGTACTCCAATTTTGTCTCTCCTGAAAAACATAGGCTAAGGCTAATAGGTCCTCGGTATACTAAACCTTGTTGCTCAAATCTACAGCAGTCGACCAGAAAGAGGCGATTCATCGGCATGGGCCGGATTTCTCTTTGTCTTGATTTTCAGCATTGTAGTAGGAGGATTCACGTTATTAATCCTCTTTTGGGAGGGTATTTGTTCATTGTCAGATATGATGTCCTCACTGTTGCATGGATTCTGGCCTTTGTCTAACTATGCGGCCGAAGTCATCGCAAGGGTTAATCTTATGAAAGTTATAACTAGTTCTGTATTATGGATAGTTACTATCCTGCAGTATCTTATTACTTTAATAGGGAATTACATTAGAGTTGATTGAGCCAAAGTGGGCATTTTGCAACGTGCGGGTTAGAGTATCGGCCCCAGGTGTGTTGGTAGGTGCCACCCTAGCGCCGGTGGTGGCCCAGCAGGTGTCTCTTTTGCTTTGATGTTGACATCGGTATTCCCATCCTCCCACCTCGAGACTTTATTCTATATCTTATATCATTGTTTTAGCATTGCTATTCGTAGGCGAGGATGACGCACATAAGGAGAAGATGTAAATCCAGCTGATATTATCCCGGGATCTCTTACAGATGGCCCGAAACCCTTGTTTGATGTCCAACCAGCTCAATAGGCTCTCTACAGGGCACTGTGATAAGGTTGAGGGTTTAAAAAAAGCTTCAGCCCCCGGGGCACATAAGTAAGTATCTCTTATGCTCAGGCCCTCGGCAGATCTGACCAATGTTTCTCCCGTGTTATCCAACTCAGGAGAGCAAGATCGCGCTTTGTTCTCGATATCCGTCTTGACCTCCTCCGCCATACACGCTTGCATTATTCAAACGCTCCGCTTACCGGTAGCCAGCGATCTCAACCGCTTAGACTACCGCTCAGAAGCATGGTTGCTCCATGAGTCGCCTCCACTGGACTGGCCCTTCGCGACCCTGACTGGGAAACGAGTGAACACTAGTGCTGAGACCACTTGTCTCGTGGTCCGGCTGGCGAAATGGCTATCATTCTTGTTCTTGAGGGCTCTCCAATGATGCATAATTTCTCTTTCGACTTTGATCCCTCGGGCAGAGAAGTTGAGCTTTACTGCACTTTGAGAGGGTAGCTATCCACTAAGTGCACTGAACTTACAGTGAGTGGTGAGGAAGCGAGTGCAGCTGTTGACGTCATCATCTCTAAGATCGCTCCATCAACACCAACAGCAATATCGCCAATATTACGGCACCCAAGAGTACTTGACCCACGCTCGGTCGATATCGCGTCTGTAATTGACTGCTTCCTCGAATAAAACTTTGATCCATGGTTAGATCCGTGACAGGCGCGCACCGGTCCCGTCCCCGTCTCCCTCTTCCTCCGCGGAACATACATTCTGTAGAGGGCCAGGCTGCAGCCACTATCGTGTCTCTGGTGATATTGTGACCGAGAAAGAATGCCAGTGACTCTACTACAGAGAAACATCGGAACCTGGTGAGTAGCGAGATAATTATCTGAGATTTAGACAGCCTCTTGGCACTGACTTCACACCTGCCTATCCCGCGGAGCCAGAATGCCAAAGGAAGAATGAGAGTCCTGAGAAGCAATGTGGAATGCATTTCTGCATGGTGATGGAGACTGACCCTGCAGCTGGGCTCTTCACAAGCAAACATTCTTTGTGTAACTCTCATGTCACATATCATAAATCCACCAAAATCAAACTTCACCGCCTGATCAGTGGATTTATAGACAAAGAGCTGTTTTGTCACGTCAATCTTGCATCTTGGTATAAGATGGACTTAGCTCCCGACCAGACTTCACTTGCTTCACACCAGTCTTTCAATTGTACATCCCTCACCATCCATCTGAGCCGGCTCAGGGACCTCACAGACGCAATCTTCCAATGAATCACCTTGACAAAACACCCGAAGGTTGCCTCTCCGCATCCTTCGCAACCTTCTCAGTAATGAACAAGAAGGACCAGATCCGCAATCAGCTCAGTTCATGCGCCGAACAAATGCAACAGCTTCTTGATCAGCTGAACCCCACTCACAAGATCTCCCGATCCCTCAAGACCAGCCTCGCTCGAATTCAGCGCTTCAACCAGATCGATCGGCCTGGCGTACTTTCGCTATGGCAGGATCTTCTCCACGAGCCCCGAGCCCTCCCTTTCCGCGCCGAGGACTTTAACCCCCCGGAAGAGTCTGAAAGTCTTCTCGATAGACGGGCTGAGCGCAACCCGGATATTCCGCTTCTTTTTGTCGATACTGATAATAATTGTGAAGAAAGGCTGCCCGAAGTGGAGAAGAAGGTTGAGGCTCACGATATTATGGACGAATTTCATGATGCACCATTGAAGTTGAAGACCATGAGAAAGCGCAAGAATGACGACGACGACGAGCTGATTCAACCCGGCAGCGATCGTGAAGAAGGGCTACTTGGAGTAGAGAAGAGATCCGATATCATCGACAAAATGAATGATCCAGCAAGAAAGTGGAAGGTCGTACGAAAGCGAAAGAATGACGACTATGACGGCGATGACGAGTTGAACCAACCTGATATAAAGCGCCCCAGGCCTTGTAAGAAACAGGGGTGCATTCCTTCTTAGAAGAACTGGCAAATCCAACATACCCAATACCGAAAAGTACAAGGAGAGTGGGACACAACTGGTAGGAGACTCAATATTGCATCAACATGGGAGAAGGCTCGGTAGCGTTAGGGAGAAGCATATCATCAGCGGAGCATTTTTGGGATTTTGGAGTTTGGAAATACGGGAATAGACCGTCTCTTTTCTGGTTAATAGATCTCTTGACTTGATTATTCTTGTTCAAGGCTCCAGAAGGTCGCTGTCAGTCATAAACTGTGATGAGGGTGTCGGGTTCAAACCGGGAATGGAGTTGTTATTAGTTACCTGCACTAGCCTAGGGGCCTCCGCCCTGCACACAAACGAGGCTTCGGCCCCAACATAAAGGCAAAGAACGCAAATTTCAGTCAAACATCGGTCAAAGCGCTGTGAAGTATATTAGATGATGGCGGATGTGTTTCTTCCTCAAGAGCAGCTGAGAGGCGTCGGCGAGCTATTCATTTGGCTGTCTGCTTTCATACACAGCAGCACGAACGAAGGATCTTGATATCTTCTTCTAGTTGCCGAATTCACATAGATGCTTCAAGTCCTGGCTGAAATTTGCCCGTCAGTTCCTCGAAAGTCAGGGATGTACGTTCAGTCAGCTTTAATGCAGCATACCTCATTGTTGAAGGCAATGGCTGTTTCGAGTCGGGCAACCTCATGGCTTGATCTCGATTAGGTAGGTTCAGCAGGGATAGCTGGAAGTTCTCCTGCTTGCACGCCGGTGGGTGTTTATGGCCGGGGTCTCAAGCCACTCTTTCTTCCGCTTCTTCTTCCTCTTCTTTTTGTTGATCTTCCTCGTTATCTTCCGCCTCTCCATGCAGATGCACATGTTCCTTGACATATCTTTCTCCTGCATCTTTGTCGCCACCCACTCGACTTTAAACAACTTGTCTTTCACTGACTTTCTCTCCACCGTTCTATTTCCGTTCCTCAAAGTCCACCAAGATCTTACGTTGACGAGCAGGGGGGGTGGTAAGGGAGGTTTGTCTGGTCATTTTGTTGAGAAGTGTCTCTGCGTATTGCGTGTGATGAAATCCGAACTTGGGAGTCTCGTATGCGGAGCTCCTCGAGCCGGAGTACATCAAATATGAGCTCCACTACTTGGCGCCCCGAGCAATAGAGCTCCAGACAAGGATGTGCATAATCCGGGATTGACTAGAAATGAATTCCGGACCACGGAGCTCCACAGTGAGAGCTCGATAATCTGGACCTTCTCAGTTGACTGCGGACCAAGGAGCTCACCACTCGGAGCTTGATGGGATGGGAGTCCATGAGTATGGGCTCAGGGCCTGGGAACTCCGAACCCAAATTCACATAGTCCGGAATGCCTAAAAGATGAAGTCCATATCACGTAGCCTATTGCTCGGAGATGAAAAGCCTGGAGGTTCCTGAAGCTTCTTTTAACCTCAACCTTATCACACAGTGGACTCTGTTAAATCTCAGCTCCGGGACGCGGAGCTCCCTACGCGGAACACCGAGGTCTAGGCTCTGTGGCCTTCTTTCGTCTGCTGCAAACTCGGCAGCAACGTCTTCATCATACTCAGTGTTTAGGGTCACTGATCTTCACCAAGCTTCCGGATTCAATGTGTGATAGGAGAACATGAAGGGTCATCTGGCAGCAAATCTCAACTTTGGATCTGTTCTATCAAAGCAGACCGTCATGAGCATTTTCTTTATAACTATAACACGTGTACGGGTCGCCAAAACAACAGACAGAGCTCCTCAGCCGATGGAACAACATTCATTTGTTCAATACCTGTCTAGTGAAGAGAAACTGATTTGTAAACTCGATGAACTGCTTGCTCATATGTCGGAATCCCAAGTGTAGAGTTTATAACGGTTCATGTCATTCGCTTCGGCAATGGCCTTGCTGAAAACCTGAGGACAGCCAGTTTTCTTGTAGTCATGTGGCTCAGCTGCCACTGACTCATATGCACGCAATTCCATTCTCGCCTCGACCTCCCCCCTTCCTCCTCCTACAGCGGTCCACATCCACCACGCTCAACTCCTCGGATAGTCCGAGATTGAGATTCAAGTTATACCGGCGGCCATTCACCTGGAGGGGAGGATCTGACGTTCAGCGGCAACCCTGCATGGTCATCCTATCCTGGATGGCATGACTCATGCGGTCCAGCTGTCAGTGCACTGATTCCTCACTAGTAGCGACTTGGAGGTCACTGGGGAAATTATGTGTAATAGAGATATGTAATAGAAAAAGTCATGCTCGGTGCTTTGAATGTGAAACAGAGCGGAAACAAACTATCCTATGCAGCAGCATCAACCTTTACCAGAAGATAGATATCTGATAAGGTTTATGGCCAGGTATTACCCCGGGTCTTAGAAAAGACAGTTAAATTCCTTGAGGATAACGTCCCGGACCTTATCAAGCTTATCGATGACTTGCCGCGGCTTCTGTCAGAGCTTCAAGTGGTGGGGGTTTCTGTCCTTCAACAAAAGCAGTAACACGAGGCAAACCGTTGTTACTGTGTGAACTTCACTAGTTCTCCTATCGTAATAATAGTGCCGAGGTTTGAAGCTGGAACTCATGGTCTTACTCGTGGAATCAAGACGGATGGGAAGGCCTGTATAGTGGAACATGGGATACTACTACAGGCCCTTAAAACGAAAAGCGGATTTGACCCTAACGGATTCGTTCTCTGCAACCGGCCGAACCTTGGTAGCTGTTTTGCGCTCTTTTACATGGATTTGAAGGTTATGATATTATTTACGAAAATCTGATTACCGCTTTGCCAAACATTTGAATCAGCTTGAGCCTCCTGGATGAATTGGCTGCCGCTCAATTTCGCGAGTGTTTGTTTTCCAGTGATTGTGATGAGTCTCCGGTTGAGACCCTTACGCCGCAGCTATGAGATCGCTACTTGGCCTTGGTTCTGTCGTTGCCCCATTGCAGTGTTGAGGAGCATAGGTCAATTATGAAGGCACTGCCAGTCCATGCTCGACAATGACTGTTGGAGCGCTTGATACGATGGTCTTTCGCATATTGTGAGATGTAAATTCGAGGTAATCGCCACTTTGAGATATCGAGGCTCCAGGAGAGCCAAGATGGAAGCAGTCAGATAACTCGGTCCCATGAATTGCAAGTTGTATAACCACAATGTCTACATCATGAATTTCGATGCATACGTGTATGTGGTGTTTGGCTTCGGCTAGCTTAGCTGTCTTAATATTCCGTTTTCTTTTGGTTTTGCCGTTCTTTGCTGCAAGGTGGTGAATAGAGCCGCTTGAATCGAATCGCGCAAAATCACCTGGCTGTGCCTACTATCGCCATTCTATTAAGCAAAAGTCAGGTAGATAAATGAAGGCAGCCTCTGTATTCTGTTGTCCTCGAGACAGCTTCGAGTAACTAAAGTTTCTCACAGAGAAACTCTCACAACATCGAGAGGAAGACGGCGATTGCCGACTTGATTGCTTTGAACGTTTTTGCTTGGTTGACCTTTTTGCTATCATCCGAGTCCCCCACGTCTCTGAAGACACCAGAATCTCTCGAAACAACTCACTGCTTACATAACACCGTAAAGGAGCCTAAAGCGTCCAAAATGTGGCAACGAAGTCATCGGAAACGTTCTCGCCGGAGCGGACAAGAATAAGCTTGGTGGCACGAAGCTCGAAAGCCCGACCTTCGGAAATCCAATGCTTGAAAACCTGAATGGTGTCTTGAGGTTACTTATAGTTACTTATACTAATACAAGCTTTATACTCTTTATTGGCTAAGTCATCAGGTGGATATTTCGGTTTGCAAAGCGGTATTAGGGGTATCATCTGACTAGTCAGCTAGCGAGGTGCGATGCAAACCGGAGCTTAGCGCAGCTGGCGTACTCGAAGAACAGGCAACAGTTCAAGCATCTTCTCTCGCAAGAGTCAATGAGAAGAAAGGATACAGTTAATAAATCGTCAGTTGTTTTCTTCAATTGAAGGAGGCGGCCGGTTTGGCCTTAGCAAACAAGCTACAAACAGGCGTGCAGTCAAACGCACTATCAAACAGCCTAACCTTCGGGTCACGGGCCACCCGTGAGTCATCACATCAGCCTCTACCTCTACCTCCCAGGGCTGCAAAACTCGTCCTCATTCCGAGCTTTCATTTCTCTCCTCTTCCATCCTCAATCACGCACGCCCTTCCCTATCTCGATTGGGGCGCCTTTATCTGGCCCTTTGCACAAGAACATGACGGCCTCCGATGGTGTATGTCTCCCCAGCCAGCTGTTGATCTAACCTTTACTGATATTGAATAGCTACAGGGAACCTGGTCGCGGAGGACCATACCATGCCTCGAGTGCATGCTGTTCCTTGCGAGGCTTGAACCTGAGAGAATTCGACATCACAATCTCTGCCTGGAGAGCTGTAAGTCACCCCGAACGAGGTGGTAGATGTCGGACTGATACATGCGATAGCCCCAGGTGCTGCGCGCTGCTCTCGATGCCAACAGCCTGAAACCTACTCCCGGTGCATTGAGGTAAGTTCCGCTGTCCTGAAAACACTAACCCTGTATCCTATTAACCAGCTCGACCAGATCATTCGCGGATCCGAGCTAGCCTGCATAGCTGTCAACCTGATCCACGCTATCAAAGCATTCCAGGCATCCAAGGACGAGGACAAGAACGTATCCCCACTCGCAAGAATATCCTGCATAATCCAATAACCTCATTACTGATGCCATCTAGCTCGCGAATCTGCAAGCTCAACAGACCCATGCCCGTGAGGCATAGGAGTCCATACGGGAGGTCAAGCGGCTTAATGAGAAGTCAGATGAGAAGACACGGGAGGTTAAGCGGGTTGAGGAGAAGCTTGATGAGAAGGCGCATGCGGTAGAGAAGCTCAAGACTGAGATCGGGCAGCTAGAACAAGTTGAGAGGGCTTTTGGATAGTCTATCGATGTAGCTCCTTCTCAGGAACAAAGCAAGGTGTGAGGTGAACCCGCTCACCTGGTCGCGTTGGGTAGTCGACAGGATGACTTTGGCTTACATTTTGCTGGGGGTATGTTATTCAGAGTCCTCTTTCAGGTGAAAATGGAATGCGGGGTTATCACAGGGATTACCAGCCAATAGTATTGCAAAACGTCCACTTTCAGTGAAAGTGGGAGGATCGATAATAATGTAGTCTCCTTTCTTCTGCATATGGTTTGCACTTGGACCTCTTAGAGTTCAGGAAGAAGTTATCCGATATTATTTAGCCGTACTATGTACTGTAATTTCCCTTGCAGATTCTCGAGACTCAAGGCTGAGGGCAGCTAAAGACGCTAAACTCGGGATGTGTAGCGGGTGGTCCGGCGGGGAGTCCGGACCTAACTATCAAGGTCTAGCTTGGAGAACCACTGGTCTGTGATTCGTTCACTAGGTTATCCTTGTTTCAGCTGAGTCCATCGCTTGCTTTAGCTGCTGATCCTCGCTGGCTGGGCGGATTGCTTGCAGGTCCACAAAGATAATCAGAACGCTAGCGACGTAGTATCTGGAGATAATATATATAGTAATAAAGCGATATCGACGAATAAGATTTGAACTAAGAATCCAATGCGCAGAACTCAAATTACTGGAAGAACCACGCCTGCGGTACTGATATCTGAGTCATTCTTCAGGTTGGTGAGGGAGGCTGACCAGTGGGCAGGCATTCTGAAACACGCCTTGCAGGGATGTAGATATCACAGCCAACAGATGTAACCTTGTCGTGCATATATGGGCTCGTCGACCAACACTTTTCTTTTCAGTTTTCAACTAAATTTCTCTGACCTTTTGCGACTCACTCAATATGGCATCTGCATCCAACAAAAAAAAGCCTGAATGGAAGACACGCTTGAACTTATCTACCAAAGGCTTCTTCTACGACGACGACATCTCCACAAAAGCCTTGCCTGACCATGTCAAGGCCCTCCGAGAGTCAATGCTTAACTTCAACGACCATGGGTTTGACCAAGAGCTTGATGACAGGGATAGAAGAATCCGGGATCGAGCTAAGAATTGTGTAACGGGCGATGTCTCTGAGCCAAACTGGAAAACCTTTTTTGATGGGAGCTTCTTTACTCCGCTTGTAGAAAGAACCTCTGCCTCGCACGGCTCACGCAGGTAGGTTAAGATTTATTGTAATAAGTCTTTTACTTACAAGCATTATCTCAGAGTGACTCCATACAATAATGCCAATGACAACATTGTAGCGTAAGTCGTTTGAACCATAAATACGGAAGGAAGAGGCTCACAAGTAATAACAAGTGACTCCGAGGCTCCGTGGGTAACATTTGATATCAAGGGCGGCAAGCTTGGTGATTCAATGCCCGATGACTTCCGCAATGCGAGCGCCCCCAAACCGGACTACGCCTTTTATTTTCCAATGTATCAGCTGACGGCCAGAATTGATATATCTCGACGGACTCCTTGTTATGTGAGAGGAGTTAGTGCTACGCCGGGCAACATGATCAAGAGAGTTCTGGAGCATCCCGAAGAATCAACGTCCTCTTCTGTGGAGTCATTCTCATTCTCAACCTTGAAAGAACTTTACCAGCACGGCTTACGACCCTCTCCTTTTAATGCTTTCAAGAAGGGAGTGACAAAAAAACACCTGAGGTGCTTTCCATGGCTTGTTATCGAGATGAAGAAGAAACATGCCCAACGCGGGCTGATCAACAAGTCAAAAGAGGAGGCATCCTGCCAAGCTGCCAATGGTAGCGGATGTGCTGTAAGACTGAACCAGATCGCTGCGAAGTTTGCTGTGGAACTGCCCGGTCAAGGACAAATTCCTCCAATCCCAGCCGTCACTACAGCTGGACCCGAAGTCAAGGTTTGGATAACGTATTTTGCCAAAAACTTCATCGCACATCGTTTCCATACAAAGAGAGGACAGCATCTCGAAACTATCGATCAAGGTTATGTTAGTACAAAATCGGAGATAAGCGGCTGATCCTTACTGATTATTCCTCCTAGATGATGCAATGCATTTGGACTGGAGACATGACAGACCTTGAGGACGTTAAGAAATTCCGACTCATACTCGAAAATACTTATGATTGGGCAACGCAGGTGTTTAAACCAATGATGAACACCTATATTCGTCAATGGAAGTTTGTCTACTCTGAAGCTGGCCGTAGCTTTGCGACTGCAGCAATGGAACGTGAACAACAGAGAAAGGAGCTGTCAAGAAAAGCACTTCGATTCGTCTTGGCTGCTCTGGGTGATGAAGCAGACCTCGATGCTGACGATGATTTGCGTCGAGCTGCCAAGCTGAGGCTAGTGGACCTCTGCGATACATTCGTCCAAGACACAGACCAAATTATTGCGGAAGAACTTGAGAAGTTACACTTGAAGAACTATGATGATGAGGACAATGAGTATAGCGAGGAGAGCGAGGACGAAGACGAGGATGAGGAAGACCTGGTATGGGACCCTATCAGGAGGAAATATGTGTGAATAAATGGACAAAGAAACGTTACCTGTATATTACGAGTGTATTTATTCGAATTGAAACATTGATTTTTTCTCGATATATACTTGTTTAATTAAGCTATAGATCCTTTCATATGAGTCAGTTAGGCCATTTCGATACGTTGACCTTCCCATCATCAGCTCGGTGGAGTCTACGCCATACCGCACCTGCCGCCAGAGCGCTGGGAGCCTAAAAGCAATGTCTTTAAATTTAGCGACACGTATAATCCTGTAGATCCTTCAAAGGTCCTACTGTATAGGCATCACGCCACCTGACAATATCCCAGCATAAACAAAAGTCCGAGTGATAAACCTGCAAGTCTATCTTTAGAATGTGGCTAGTTTATCCTTCTTGCGCTATAGTAGGGACTATGATAAGCTTAATAAATTTTGAACTTTCACTTTCGTTTTATTTAAACAAATACACCCTCTATCATCCAATTTGACCCAGTTCTTACCGCTTGGATAGTCCGCATAACCACGTTTCCAACCCCGCTCCCCAAGGAGTTCCCAACTCTACGCCCCACTGATCACACGGACGAATCTTCAGACCAATGGACAAAGAGCCGAGTTGATCGCCAGTAGCGAATACTACCAACCATTCAAAGCATGGCATTTGCCTTTTTCCTTTTTATAGGCCTGGAAGTTAAGTCTGCTGTTCCGACTTATCCAGCTCTCCTAGCGCCTTTCATAATCAACTTGACTTCTATTTGCTGTCAATATACCACTCCGCCATGAGCCTCGACGTGCGAACGAAATTCCTTGTAGTGAGCAGGGCCGGCCGGAGCGTCCCTTGCGTCTTTCATGGGGTATAATGGTAATTCCACTCAACTGGCATTATTCGCAACATGCAGTTTACTAACTGAGGCCTAGGACTTGAGGGAATTGTCATCTCCAAAGCTTCTGCCACGGCGGATACTCCAAGGGCACATACATTCAATCCCTTTGCATTTGGTGAGGATGCAACCGCCCAAGAATCGGCAGTTTAGCTTTACTGGCTGGACTAGAATGCTTAAGAGACATTGATTCGGAAGAGGCTGCGTTGGAACTATCACTACGTGGTCGGCACTATCAATCAATGCGCTGCTGTCGTAGCATTGTTGGAGAAGAATATGCGAGAGCCCGTGCATGGCAAGAACACCCATCGAGCATGGTAAGAAGTTCTTGCTCATCCTTTATATCAATACTTCCTCGTTAATCAAGTGCATATATTATGATCAGCAGGGAGCCACCTCAGCCATATCGCCATGCGAATATGCCGATCTCCCACAATCCCGACTCGAGCCCCTCCTAGTCAAATATGCCTCGCAACAAAACTGCGCGGTGCGCTTTTCAACCCAGTTGACGGATATCAAACAAGAAATAGATGAAGAAGGTCGTCGAGTATTTATTTACACCATCTACGACCGTCTCACCCAACAATCGTCAGTCAATTGCGCCGACTACCTCTTTGGTGCAGACGGTGGGCGCAGCCACGTAGCACGGTCATTGGATTTCAAATTCGACAGCACGCCGTATGGAACAAAAGCTTGCAATGTTCTCATTCGAGCAGACATCAGGCATTTGATGTGCCAGGAATGATTGTCGGCAGTCCAATGGGTTCTCAACCCAGACTGTACCTCCCATTTCCGTCTAATTGGACACCTGCGCGTCGTTCGACCCTGGAAAGAATGGGTGGTCGCCGCTTTCGGCCCAGCAGGAACAAACCCTTTCGAAGGAATGACGACAAAGAGCCCTGAAATAGTGGAGTTCGTCCGTGATATCACCGGTGACGACTCAGTTGATATCGAAGTACTCCGCCTGGATGCTTGGACGGTGCGTGAAAGCGTTGCTGAACAGTATTCCAAATGAGACTCAAATGTTTTCCTACTGGGAGATGCTGCACATTGCTATACACCAGTTTTTGGCTTGGGAAGTAACACCTATATTCAGGACGCCTTCAACCTTGCGTGGAAGGTTGTGTACGTATCAACACGGCTAGTAGGGCCAGGCTTGTTGCAATCGTACAGCGACGAGCGCCAACCTTTTGGTTGAAGGCTCGTACACGAATCAACAGCCGGATTGTATGCACATATGAAGATCTGGGAGACCGTGGGCATGTTTGCTGCTAACAGAGAGGAAGGAGCAAGACAACTCGCCAGGCTCTCAGAAGCATCAGCTGAGGGCAAACATTACGGGGAAACAATAAGTAAGTGCGTTGAGAATATTGAACTCGAGTTGCAAAGCCTCGGAGCAGCTTACAATCGGTGGTATGTCTCTACGGCGGTTTACCTTGACGATGAGCAGGGTGTCAGTCCCAAACTCGACGGGAATCCAATCACCACCACCCAAATCGGTACCTACCCAGGAAGTCGCCTTCCTCATGCGTGGCTAGATATGGTCGCCCGTGGGCATATGATATCGACCCTGGATCTGGCTGGGAAAGGGTTATTTTGCTTACTACTGGGAATCGGCAGCGACGCCTGGAGGCGGGTAGCTGTGAACCTCACCAAACTACTGGTATCCCCATCCACGTATTTGGCATTGGTTTTGGATTGGACTACATTGATGTAGATCGAGAATGGTCTAACAAACGGGGTGTAGAAGAAGAAGGTTGTGTGTTGGCGCGACCCGATCGATTTGTGGCGTGGAGGTCAACAGGCATGACTCCCAACTGTGAAAGCAAACTTTTGCCTGTGTTGGATACAAATCTTGCCTAGGAGCGGGTTAACCTGACGGAGCGATGATCTTAGTCTAGAGGTTCAGTCTCTGTCAGAATAAACCTTTAACCAGATCGTACATAGAGCCTGTCGCCGTGTCTTCTTCACTTGGACTGGCCCTAAACTCCTAAGTTGCTTGCCGATCGAATGGACAATCTAGTTAACCAAGCATCACACCCTAGTACACGCAGCTCGTGCTATTAGTCAATAGACGACTAATATTGTGGTGGCGGGTGATTGATAGTCTACTTGTATTTCACAATCGGTTTTTATTGAGATTGATTACAAGCCACCATCTTTCCTTATCTTGATCTGCCCGTTTCTTTTCTCTTCTAAGCTTGAACGATATATCTCCACTTCTGGGGCTTTGATTGTTCGGTTTCTCATGGTTAGTGAATCTATTTCTCGCTGACGCGATTTTGAGCAAATTGTAGCAAAAGGTTCAAAAGATCTACATTTTAAAACTGAATTACAGAAGGATATACTCATGCTGCAATCTTGAACCTTGCAAGCTTTTTATAATTCAATCTTTGTTAAACACAAAAACAATAAGATTCGCAACGCCCCGTGCATCCTCGAGATTAAATTGCCCCGCTGGTTCTAACTGTTTTCGTTACACCAATTTGCGAGCCCAACCTCTGCTGAACTTCCCCGCTGCATGATTTCCTCTGTCACTCGTAAAATTCCTCGCCATCCTGTAATTGCAATGTATTGCGATTTGGTAAGCTTACTTATCGATGCTGTATGTGAAATGTTCATGTATTCTTGGTCATGTCCCAGTGGTTTTCTAACTCTGATGTGAGGCCAGACATAAAATAGGCCTCAAAAATAGCCAGTCTAATTAACGCCAGTACTATGTATCTACTCAGATGCCCCTGTAACCAATTACTCCTTACCTTTCCCCAGATCCAATGACATGTTGGGTATCAATGCAAGCCTGTTTTAGTGTCCATTCCGCCAATGTCCAACGCCACGTCTAATTGGGGTATCCCCATCATTACGCCGTGCAGATAAGATGCTTCACTGGAAAACGTTCGGGTTCCAGCCCTGAAACTCAAAAAATTCGTTAATCGTGTTAAAATGATTCCATCTCTACCGAACCCGCGTTAGCAATTTCCCAGTCGATGCGATTGCGGAACCAACCTCGAGTGTCTCCATCACAAGCTCAAGTTCTTCACGTCCACCCGGGATGTTATCCCAGTCTTGTGCCTCGCGGCGCTGTTTCACGAGCTCGACAAGGCACGCGACCCAGTTCCCCGCCTTGTCTGTTGTGACTTCTGGCTCTGTCCCACTGAGCTCTTGGTGTTTCAGAAGACACAACCATCGCCTCAGCCCAGCCCATGTAAGTACCTCGCCGCCTGTAATCAGGGTCGGGCCACTCAGCTTGCGGAAAACGTAGTGAATCGTCCCGGGGGGTATGTAGACGGTCTGCCCAGGATAGAGAACCAGGTTGCGCGCCTGTCGCTTGAAGCAGAGGGGATCCTGTTCCCACTTTAGGCGGTCCTGCCAGCTAAGCGGGATCCAGCCAATCCCGACAGGGCCCTGATGGCAGGTGAAAAATATCCCGGGAGCGAAATCGTCAACATGGGATGCGGTGTGGTTTCCGCCTTCGCTGAGTAGCATAAACTCGATGTTTCGGCCACTTAGAACAGTCGGAACCGCACCAGTAACTTCCAGGGCGTCGATGCGGTGGAGAATGTCGGAGTTGGCATGGCCGAGGAAAGGCGGGTATGGAACAGGTACCCACTGCACCATGGTGAGCACGTTCCACTTATCATCATTCTTCGGTGTTCCCATAATCAGCTTCTTCTGAATCTGCTGCAGAGTTTTACGGAAGAAGGCCGATTGGCGGGTGACTTGGCCGTTGGGATTGAGGGTATCTCTTGGGCGTGTCGGGATAGTGACCCAATGATAGTCTCTCATTGTCGCTTCAAAAGAACGCGTATTGATTGGGCCATTGCGTGTGAGATCGCGGGGTTCGAGACGTCGGAGGCATTCAGGGTCTGACAGGCGTTGAAAGCAGTCGTTTAGTGGCGGGCCGTTCCAGTCGAACGGTTGCTGGTTCTCGACGATGAGTAAGGCACCAGAGTCGATTAAGTTAGCGGCCTCTTCGGAGGAGCCACAGTAATAAACTTCAACGGCGTCGTTTTTATTCGGTGGAGACCCAAACTCTAAGAAAGCCGCAATCTGTTCAGCGTGATACTCTCGCCAGGTTGGCCAGACTCCAGGTGCATGTGGTTTTTGACTACTCAGCCACGTTTTGGTCTCATCCAAAACGAGCTGTACCCATTGCTGGTCGGGGTCCGTTGGCAGTGGTTTACGGGGGTTATTACGCCCTGTTACCTTTGCGTTCCAGTCACACCAGATCTCGTACTCGTGCTGGTCATCATTGTCGTATACTTGCCCAGAGGTAACACGTTGAATCAAGTCGCTGTACTTAATACTCTCCTGTTGCATAAGCCTGTGGCATGCTTCGAAACTTTGTGGTTGCGTCGTATCACGTAGGAGCAGATCTCGTACTGCGAGACAGATTGTGTACCGACCCTCGCTGTCATCCTTAGCCTTTAGAGAAAAGATATTACGCAGAGTGTTGTGATTTGTTAGAGCAAAAGTGCCGCGATCTGTGATTGACGCCATTCCACTCAAGGTTACGGCGTCTCTGGAAGGTTGCTACGTAACGTGTTTACAAAAGTGGGAAGATTGAGCGAGATGGTGGGGGACATTTGTTATGATGACGTGACGCGTGCCTGGTTCGCTACTACCTAACGCAGGTACCTGACCAGGGCCCACGTATCTTGGTCAATAGCAAGAATTACTAGCATTACGTAATCTCATCTACGTCACGTCACCCCTGCAACATGATCTGGATCGCGGACGCGCTAAAGATAAGAGTATCTAGACGATCATATCCATACCAACCATGGCCGACACAATTAAGGCCGTACCAACTCCGCCCCCGCAGTCAAGTAAGAATAAGAACAAATCTAATACAGAACGAGTCCAACGAGCAAAGGACCGAATTCATGCAGCAGCCGGCGCTGACCCCTTGCAGCTCTTTGGTCAGCATTCTCCCGCAAACTGGGCACAGAGCTTGATCGAGCACCTCGCCCAGATCATCGAGCTGGCCAAAAGTGGGAAAGCTGGCATCACAGTGCAGCAACTGGTCAATCGCCTTAAGGAAGAGGCGAGCCGTGACCAGACTGCCAAGGGTGCAATCACCAACAGTATCGTATGCAAGATCAAGGCCGAGATCGCGGGGAAGTCGCAGGGATGTGCACTGCAAGACGAGGAGGATGAGGTTGCAGACTCTGACGGGGATGCACCCATGACCTCGTCGCCATCCAAGCGTCGACCGCTCAAAAGACGCCGCAAGAACCCTGAGACCGAAACCGAGCCCCGGGCTGTAAACATGGAGAACACGGAGGACGAAGAGGATGAAGACGACACAGAAGGATTGGGAGGGATCGTCTCTTCCAGCGCCCAAGCAAAAGGTCCCGTAAGTACACATACGACCATCCTGCGCTGAGTAGCTCAATCTAATCCTCAACAGCTATCGATCGAGGAATACAGCAAGCGCATCGCTGCAGACCGACAACGCCTCGAGCGCTACAAAAACGACCGCAACGCGGCGCAGGGCCGGATCGACGAAAAGGACACGCTCATCAAGGCTCTTCAAGAAGCTACATTAAACCGCGACATAGCCAACACAAAAGCCCAAGAGTCCGCGGCCGCGCTCACCGAGCTCGAGGCGCTGATTGCACGCCACAGAGATATTCTACCAGACGCGGTCCGAGAGAGCATCCCCCAAGCGAAACATAAATCGGACGAGGAGAACTGCAAGGCCAAACAAGCAGAGGTTAACATGGCAGCGGCTCAAAAGAGGCTAGATGAACATGCGGCAGACGAACCAGCGCTCCAGGATACAGTTGTGCTGATGCAGGAGGTTATTGCGGCTTGTGCAGACAGTATTGCTGAGGCGGAGAAGGACATGGGCGCGGCGTTGTGCATGCAACGTATACAGCGTGTGAGCTGGGGGGTCTTGAGGGCAAGGTCGCCGGAGCAGGTGAATAACTTTCTGCTGCATATTGATGACTTTTTGGCGTCTGAGGAGGGGCTTGCATAAGTTCTGGAGGCTTTTGAGGATATGGTGGCGTTGCAGGGACTTGGATTGCATGGAAAATATTATCATGATACCCAACATTTACTCAGACTTGGTTGAGTCTTGCGGAGTTTTGGCTACGGCACTAACTAGACTATCGGCATTAGAGCTTGTTTAGCAACAGCTGTCTCTAGATACTGGGTCAGCGGTCGAATGTAGCTCTGCAAAGGGCGTTGTCTATGTCTTGTTAATGGGATCGCGAGGAGCATAATATTACTGGATTTTTTAAAAGCATATTCGTGAGGACACAAGACCGTGGGTCTCGTCAGGTAAGGATTTGTTTATTTCTTAATCGAAGGCAACTAGACACCTGATGCGATATTTCCACAGTCTATTCATGATGATGTCCTATAATACATCAAGGTCGGCGATTGTGATGTTGAGGATTTCTGATCAACACGCCAAAGGTCGTGGGTTCGAATCGTGAAGGAAGCGCGGTTTTTTTGGAGGGCGGTGTGATGATAATTGCCTAACCTGGAACTGAGCTCCATGCACAAAATTATCCCGCGTTCTGGGAGTGGGACTGGCATCTTAAGAGCCGCGCTCCATTTGAGAGCTACCCTGGACCCACAGAGTCATCTTAAGATAGCGCTCACAAGACACATCACACAACTTGTACCATGTCTATCCGCCAGCCAACTGGCCTCTCTTCAGGATCCGGGAGCAGCAAAGCATAGCCCGAACAGAGACAGAGGCTCCTCTACAGAAGTTGGGTACGACTCTCAATACTGAAGCTTGCTGCATTGAAGTCAACGATAGCCTTCTGCGCATTAGTGCAGACTACATCGCATCGATGCAGGCATCTTCATCTGCTAGGGCTAAGGGCTGGAGATTACGGCGATGGATATCATGCAACGCAAGACCATGCCAGACTTGGAAGGCTACAGGAACCTGCGAACATTTAATAATGAGACACTGGTTCTCTTCCCCAAGGTTAGAGGTCTCGGTGATCTATTTGAGGTAGGACTGAGGGGCCAGGAAGTGTATACTGCCATATCTTGGCTTGGATCTCCATCGGCAGGCGACTGTAGTGGTGGAATATTTGGGGATGGTGGTTTAAATCAAGCATCGTCGAGGATGGATGGAAAACATGGATGGAGGTGAAACAGGATGTATCGGGAACAGGGTTGGTTAGAGCTCAATGTATACAGAAATTGGGACCGGTCCTTTGCCAGCGTTGGCCTTTGGAAGATTGAGATGTTGTGAGAGAATAATGACAGCAAACATTGCGGCCATGCCAAATCTTTCTGGTAGGCTAGTAAGCTACGTGATGCAGCAAGCCGATAGACTAGGGGCCCAGTTCGGATGGATAACCTCTCTAGCCCGATGTGTGATGGTGAGGAACTGTTTTGCACCTGAATCTATCCCTCCTACACACGGCAGAGTCATGTCAGGCAACTTTATATTATCTGCCTAAGGCAGCCCAGCTTTTAGGACTGCGTAACGGCTGAATAATGATAAACCAGGCAGACAGGGGCTGTGCCCAATAAAAGGAACCCGTTTCCGCCAAGGCATGCACCGCTCTCTGTACAGAACTGCAGGCAGTGGTAAGCGCTCAGCCGCTGGCCTCGCAGTGTAAGGCCGCCACCAATTACAGAACTCACTCGTCCCTGGACCACCTAAGTAGTGACCGCCGGCTGAAAAAAGACATTTTAAGGCTGGCGCTTATCAGAGGTATACAGAAATTGCCAGAATGTAACAGAAGTGAAGAATGTCGCAGGCCATATGCGAATGGTTAGGTTGAGCAAAGATGTACGTTACCATATGTCAGATGATGAAACGACCATGTTTTTCAGCTGTGAATTGCACTCGGCCAAGAAGACATGGCAAAAGCCACAGCGGCAATCTTTCAAGACTGGTTGGTATGTCTTGCATTTCCGCGTCTCAGTCTTATCCTGGATAAAGATTGAAGGGGATATGCCCATTAACCGCCTCCACGCCTCTTTGAACATCTGCCATATTTTACATACCTGAGTATAAAACACATGAATGCCGCGGCTCCTGACGTTAACAGAGGCTGAAATCAGACAAATCTCAACATAATCTCAATTTAATCTACTATGCACCATGGAAGCACCCTACCGGTTTCGCGTCATCGACACATACAACTACACTTACGACACTCCAACAATGTGGCAGGCGTGGCATGAGGCATATTTTCGTCGGATTTCTAGCGTGCTTGGGGCCAACGGTGAATGGGTCAGGCTCAAGGACGATGGATGCACCATGCCCGAGTACACGACACCAAATTGTACCCGCACTTGCAGCAACGCCACTAGCATGTTCTACTCGGAGTCAAACGTTTGGAACTGCATAGCTCTGGCAACGGTATCCATGGAAGTCCTCCAAGGCAACAAATCGTTTGATGAAGAAAATGTTGTTTCGATGGACCAGAGATTCAATCTAGGGGGCTCTGATTTCCGAGCCATTGACCAGCTGGGTATCTTCGCACAGGTAAGAGGGTGCTTCTCTCAGTCTTGTGCGGATTCAAAGTTTGGGAAATGTACACCAAAATTTGAGCCATACAAGAGCCGACCAATCAACGCTGGCAACATCCTCGACTTTGCCAATATCATCAACGGACCATATTGTCGGAATACATCACTGGGCATCGATCCAGATATTGCAGGGCCGGGCATTATTGTTTCGTACATGATGCTATTAGTCCTGGTTCCCCTCTTATGTTTGCTCTTCTGCCTTCCCTGCCTTCCCTGTCTTCCCTGCCTGTCCCCGATCAAAGCTAGGAAGAAGACCACAAAGTCGATCTTCTGCCTCTCCAACTGGTGCCCGATCAAAGCTAGGAAGGAGACCGCAGAGTCTTCAGATTCCTCGCAATGCCCTTGTTCTAAACCCCAAAGCAAAGTTGAATCTCTCATCGTCAACCTCCAGGAGGCCCAGGGATCATTTGTGTTCACAGTCAGCTTCATATACCTGATCGCTTTCGATAGAAACACCATCGGCTTATCTAACATTGGAACACTTCTCTCCTTTGCTATCAACCGGAATATTGGCTATGGCTTGATGATCATTGGCACTTTCTCCGTGGCCGCTCTCCACTATTTCGCATGCAAATCTGGTATGCACTGGTTTAAGAGTCTCTTTTTAGTCCTAAGCAATATGGGAATGCTCGCTCGTGCCCACCGCATTTATACCAAAGATTCATGGGCGAATCCGGAAAGGTTTTTGGACAACCTTAGGAAAAACGCTGCACTGGAGAAATGCGGAAACAATCCAGGCCCCATGTCTTTTTGCTTAGGGGCCCGGCTTCAAGGATTGACCGAGACCCAGCAGACCTTCGGTCTCACCAAGAAGATGATTTATGCTGTCTATGTCCTTTGCATCTTGCTGTTAATAGAAGACGTTATTATGCGCTTTCTCAGCAACAGGCGGCGTGACACTCCAATATACCGTTGGGGTTTAGCCGTCATTCATGCATTCTTTCATGCATTGGTGGTTGCTCGATTTGTTCCATTGGTCATTGGGCTGATTGATCTGGTGGCCACATTTAACCGGATTAAGACGCTCAATGATGGTGAGTACTCATGGAGCTTTGGCCAGTTCGTTGCGGTGTCTGTCTGGGGTCCGCTGGCCTTGAAGTTGATTGGGGCCTTCCTTTCCATGTTTGGAGCCTTGGGGCCCTTTGAAAGAGCCAGCAAATTCGCCAATTCACATATAGTCCAGCCGGCCAAAGACTTTCTTGACAACCATTCATCACAGGAAAGCACAAGTGGTAGGATTGAGGAATGTCATAATTCGCTTCTGGATTCACTAGGAGTCTCTATGGCTGATTTGGGTGGAAGAAATGGCTCAAATAGTAGTAACGAGGCATTGCAAGGATCTGGTCTGCCCCCAACACAGCCAGCTAGGAATATTTGAAGAAAGGATATATTAGTTCATTGTGTACGTAAGTATGTTATGCATGGCTATCATCCGTTGGAGTTGCAAGGTAGTCTGAAGATATTAAAGATGGGTCTGATCTCTATAGTTTTATATACTGTGTTCTTTATCATATTGTCTAGCTTGCGGCTACTTCAGTCACAAAGTAGATGAATTATAATATAAAGAGAATAGGCATCGAGTACCCTTTGCGGCAGACTCGTGATTCCCCAAACCTGGCCCTCGGGCAAGGATTCTCGCAGGGTGATGGGGCTCTGTCGGGAGTAATAAGCTTAAGCGAAGTTATTTGGCCTCATATCGCGCCATTAATAATATTGATTACAGAAGAACTTCTTTGAGGCAGAGGTTTATTGGTGTTCAAAAGATACAGAGAGCAGGCGTACTGGCAAAGGTGAGCAGCGGCTAAGGCTCTGCGGTGATGCAACCCAGGGTAGGTTGAATGCCTGCTATCTTAGGCAGCAAAGCTATATCTGAATTTTTGGATAACCCCTACTGAAGAGGAAATCATCCTGGCGAAAAAGCTGCGGCCGAACATACGCCAGTAACTAAGAATAGACATTGATTTGGACAAATAGCAAGGCACATTAGGTAACTATGATTGGATATGATTACCTAAAGATGGGCTGGAAGGCTTGCAACGAGTACACACGATATTCGAGCGAATAGGCCCTTATAACTCCAGGCAGTCGCCTTTACCACCCCGTTGTTTAAAGGTTCCAAACGCAAACTTTCTGGCCCCATGATTCCAGCTAAGGATTCCTTAACTTCAACTTGTTGACTTGAACTCAGAAATCACTCATTTGGACACCAGGTTTGCATACACCTCAGGCACTGTAAGACACTATTACGCCTTTGTTACGGCCGTCCAATCAGCCAGTATTACGTGGCGTATGTGCATGATAATGAATGTGATATCGTAACATGAAGCAAAACTTGTACCATTAGTATGCGGGAGGCCCAGCGGGAGACCTTTCGGGCGGGGCATTCCCAAGTTGGTCTTGCACTCATGTCTCGTCGAATGGATTTAATTCTTCTCTATCTCTTCCTGCAAATATATGTTACCTCGTATTCGTGTTGCGTTTTAGGCATCAAGATCGTGGCTCTCTTGAACCGGATCGTCGATTATAGTAGCAGCTCAGTATAAATTTCAACAATTATCCTCCAAAATGCCCGAATCGGCCTGCCTGTACCGTGTTCAAGAGATTCCTGGCAAGGGCCTAGGGCTATGTCGCAGTTACAAAAATCCTGAAGGGAACAGGCACCTTTTCTGAAGCACCTTTATTCGAGCTGTTCCCAGAAGCCACGTCAATGGAGCATCTCCGTCGAGACCTAGCTCGCAAGCTTGCCGCTCTATCTGAGAACCAGAGACAAGGCTATTTGTCCTTATAGAACCTCTTATACAGAAGATGGCCCAGAATTAGGCATCGCCCGGACCAATGCTCTTCCGCTCGGCTTAAATGCGACGAGAGTTGGTGTTTTTGTGGATGGGTCTCGCATCAATCATTCCTGCAAACAAAATGCACAAAACACATGGAACGAAAGTATTCAACAGCTCACTATACATGCTACCCAAGAGATAGAGACTGATTCAGAGATCACAATTATGTATCTGTCAGGACGCGGGGATTATGAGTCTCGTAATCATGTCCTCCAAGATAAGTTCTGCTTTAATTGTACCTGTCGCCTCTGTTCTTTGCCATCCACTGAACGCAAAGTGAGTAACAGACGCTTCATCGAAATCAAGACACTTGGTCACTCCATCGATGAGGGATCGGTAGTATTTCATGCGCCGCTCAAGATAGCCCAGCCAATTATTCACAGTTGCCAATAAAGGGCAAAAAGGGGGATAAAATGATACATCGAGAAAACAACCATCAAATCCGCTAAAAAAAAGGATCGAGGAACTTCATGCAAATCGTGACGCGTGCCGATTCGTAAGAACACTGACTCGCTCACTCAGGATGGGTCGCCAAGTATTGACCTCACAGGAAAGAGCAGACAGGCAGATGTAGCGATAGGAGTACTCTGTACAAAACAAACACTGGAAGTCGCTCAGGAATGCAATCTTGTTTCAAATTCGCACGTCGTTTAATTAAGTATCTCAGTGAAGCTGAACCTTGACCCCAGATTGGGTTCTATTCAGAATTCAACAGATACTATTATAAGACTAGGAAAAGTTCTTTAGTTTTATAAAAGCAGAAACAGAATTAGGGAGGGTTTGAATATATATAAATATAAAATATAAAGAGGTTGTCTTGGTTCTAGTTAACCTAGTTTTTCGATATTTCTACTGTCCTTAATCCTAAATCTATAACACTATGAATTTTATTTAGTGATGAAGGTTTATGTCTATTCAATATCTCCTCTGGGTCCATACCTAATTCGTATTTTTATAGTTTTACTTTAAACGGTATAATGTTCTGAATGTGTATTTACACGGGATCCCTCCCCTTGCTTGTTCTGAACTGGTGAAGTTATCTGCTTTTCTCGGGTCTTCCGGGGCTTTGGGTACACAAATCGACAAATTGAACAACCATCCCTATTATCAAGCATCTTCGAGGTCCTCTTCTTGACTAGCAAGGGTCCTCTCAATTCGTCTTGTATCTGGACGCAGGATTCTGTACATCCTCGAGACCACAGGAATTGGTAGTAGCATATCATTCTCATCGCCACCTCTTCCTCTCCATGCTTTAATAAACTGAAGTTGACGACCTGCTATCTGCCAAACGAACCTGGCATGTTTATGATGCCTCTTAAAGGTGAGACTGGCTTTGAGAAGATTCCAAGGTCCTAAATCTTTCGAGCGACCTACCCCATCCTCGAGTGAAGATGCCATCAGAGATGCAACTGGAGAGTCGCATTTAATAGTCGGTAAGATGTCCTTCCACCGTTCATGAACAGGGACAACCTTGGTAAGGTATTCTTCTTTGGCAGCCATCGCCTTCCCCCAATATGTCCTGCATTCATCTATTTCATGACTGAGACTTGACCGAAGGTCTTTGAACCAGCAGGAAGATGGATCGTGTAGTGATGTTATCTGATTTGCTCGCTCCTCAAAATCGTTCCAATAGCTAACAAGGTCTGGATCAAACGTGGTGAGAACCGGTTTGTCATATCCAATGCCAGAATCTGTCCGGTAATTAGAAAACTCTCTAATCCCGTCTTGTATCCGCTGGTGTATTGCAAGTTTGAGGCAATCGATAATATGGTTCGAGGTAGCTAAAGCTGGAAAGTCGTCGGTTTTATAAGCTGGAGCTTTCAGGAACATTTTGCCACCACACTGCTCTTCCTTGATACGACACCAGATATTGTCGTCAAATTCGAATCCGCTCTTCTCTTGGTCCACGAGCGCACTTAAAAGCATGCTCAGTTTGACGACGGTCTCATTTCCGATACTTCCCTCTTGGTAAGCCAGGCTTTCCTTATACCCTGTGCAAGTGCCCATGAAAGAGGGATTGAGGTGAAAGTCGAAGGCTTCTTCCAAAAACATATCCAAATAGTGAGGCTTGCCGTATCGGGATACTAGACTGCCTAACTTCTGATTGTTGGGCTGGAAGTACTCCTTGAAATTGTACGGCGACGGCACGTCAGTACTCTTGAAATTGTCGACTGTTTCTGGGTCCCAGCAAACCCAGGCCTTATCTCCGTCATAATCCCCTCCGGAGAGCTTACTTGCTAGTGGTTCGTCGCCCAAGGAAGAGAATACAACGACATTTTTGAAGTGTCGTAGCTCTGGCTTGAACACAGCCTTTACCTTTTGAATGTCACTTGGTAGATGTGCTGGGCAGCGACCAACGAGCACCTCAAATCCACCAAGATCATCAAGGGTCTGTTGCCCATCATCGAATGCCGGCGAAAAGCACAGCTGGACTTCATTTGGCGCCAGGACCCCCTGGAAGTCGATAGTCATCAATGCGGAAGTTGACTTGGCAATCCTGATATGAAGTTTGGTTTCCATCTGTTCCCAACGCTGTTTTTGATGATCGAACATCATGGAATTTAGGAAATCGAGCCTCCTTGGGTCGAAACCGCCGTCAGCAAGAAAGCTCATCGTCCCGGGCCAGTCTGCAGGCAAACCTCCCACAAACCATGATGTGCCACCTTGGCTGTCGCCAAATGTGGTGTGGGAAGTTTCATGGATCCACTTTCGAAAGACTTCCGGTATTTCCATGGCTGCTTTGGCATTGTCCAGGTCGTTACGAAGGTGCTTATCTATGCGTTCGCAAATAGTTGTGCGCATGAGTTTTCGATCAATTGCTCGCTCTTCCAAGATTGGAATGAATTGAAGGTTTAGAGAGGCTGGTTCCGTATAAGAAGAAAAGGAAACCACTTCCAATGTTCGATGGGCGGGATCAGACCAGTTGCAATTCCATTTTTCCTGTGATGGATATATCTCGATCCAGCGCTCGTCTGGGGGATAAGGGCTTGAATCCATCATCCAGAGCCCTTTAGCGCCACCAATCCTAGCTTGAATAGCTGTTGGGAGAAAGCCCAGGCCCATGACATCTCGCACCTCACTCAAAAGCAAGTGAGAAATTCTTCCGATGCCATCGTTCATGGGCGTACCATTCGGAGATTTAATATCTGTATGTCTACGCCGAATAGACTTTTCCATAAGCAATACAGTAGGGGTTGTTTTGCTTAGGCCTGTAAGCATGAGGATTTGTTGTATTAGCAATGATATCAGTTGAAAGCATACGAAGGGCATTGTGAAGCTACCTAATGAAATTCGATTAAAGAGCTTGATATAAGGTTGATCTGCGTTGGAATCAAGCTGTAAAAGCCAGTCTAGTACATCAAACCTGTCGCAAAATGGATCGACTGACGTGAAAGCTGATGGACGATTGATCTGACTAGCCCTTGCAGACATATTAGAGCCGATGTTGAGTCCTGCCACGTTCTCTGCAAACAAGATAACGCGCTTGCCGGTTATCTTGGGTGCGGCTGAGCTGGATTTCCCTTTTTTAAATTTTATTTCCTCAATGAAACACGCTACCCATTCCTGAGACAGAAATGGATGACGCTCATGGACTAGCCATCTGGCTAGTGCTCTCTTTTCATCTTTGTTCTTGAGGATGGTCGTACATTCATTGCTGAAGAGCAGCTGAAGTTCTATAAAACGATTAAAACCAAATTTTCGGCGAAGTCTGGAGCTTCGTCCAAACACCGGTATTTCAAGCTCCAGCTTTGGTTTTCTGTTTGGATTGCAAAAACTTAGCTTGACCTTATACTCTACAGCTCTTTCCACGTTGAGATCTTGTCCATGACCTTGGTCCCATACTTCTCTATTGCACTTTGCTGGGAAGATTTTATGGCGGAAACAATTGTGCTGTTTCAGGTCTTTCCAGAAGACATCTTGGTCTCTCCATTGTGAGAGATACTTCAGGGGTACACCTTCTGGGCTCAAAGAACAATGGTATGCAATACGGCAAACTTCCCACTTGGCTATCATCGGCGCGTTCTTCATCCCTGAGGGACATTTCGCTGGTTCATGATTAGTGTACGTATATACCACAGCCGAATAATAAAGGAGAGGCGTACGCCATATGAAAATGAAAGGTTCAGTTAGCGTAACTCCCTTGGAGGTCTTGTAACCTTCTTCTACAGGATGATGAGCCCTTATCTCACAGTTTCGCATAACCGAAGACCTAGTGAGCTGATCATGTCTGGGATTGGCTGTAGTGTTCTGTGTTTCTGTCTGACTGTAATCTATAAAAAGATCCTCCATTGCATCTATGATTGAAGATGATGGAGAGATGTCTTTGTCGAGGCTTCTCGGAAGTGGTGACTCGTCAGAGTATGAATAATATAGATCGTCATCATCGGGGGTAGATGGTTCAAGATGAAATGAACGCCGATAGTCCTCGTTGAAGCGTATGTTGTTAACGCTCGGTTGGGTCTGGTATGGATTTGAAGAAGGCGTTCTGCGGCGGACAGGAATTCTGTCGATAGCAGCTAGTGCATCTATCTGTCTCTGGCGCGCTTCCATCTTCTGGACGGAGTTTGCGAATGAAAATAAATTATTCCTTGTGCGTCAATGTTATAAAGGTTTGCTTTTACTATCACATCGAAAGTTTAAAGAAAGGAGGGAGAAGGATTCTTCTGTTAATATATAAGGCTATTATGCCCCATCCCCTCACAGAAGCCAACTTTCACTGCGTGTCTGATGGGCCTCCCGCAGCATGAGTCGTATGATCTTTTGCGCCAATGCTCTTCCAACAAACGCGGCTCCAGCATCTGAGTGGCCAAGAATTAATTACCTACTCAACTTTCTTTTTCAGCTTACTACAGGCATGACGTAGGCGGAAGCGGGGTCGTTGCTAGAATAAGTGACATAGTCAGGCCAATATTGCTATTGAAATCCTGAGAGAGGGCATGGCTGAATGTCGGGAACAGAGAAAATTTGTCTGCATTGGGAATAACGATGGGCAGTTTTATAATCAGCATTTTCGCGCCATGTTTTCCACGAATGGTGATCCCGAGTGGACGCATTACTCTTTCCGCCGTGTGAATATCGTGCACTTGACATTCCTATCCTTCGCCGGCGAAAGTCTCGATGAAGCTCACACAAGGACAAATCTCGAAAGCTTGGCGATAGAAGCTTTGCGGGCTGTTCATTATGAAGGAGGTAAAGGGACATCATCTCCTCCGAGTGTTCATAGTATAAAGTATCAATGGTAGTGCTGAAGCAGTGAGCGAGCTGGTCTGATCTGATTGATTTGGTGTGAAGGCAATCCGGAATTCCGTGAGTATATATTCCGTGTCTCGGATGATTGTGTCACGTTGTCAACGATCTTTAATTGGGGAGAGAGACCTATGCGGCAGGCAGGTATACCTACCAGTAGCCGAAAGATGTCCCGGCCGGAATGTTGCCCATGTGGTTTGAATGCTAATAGATGGTGTGACTTCATGTTAAAGACAGAAGGCCTGCATCTAGGGCGAGTTAGTACCCGGCACTTGAATCCAGGCAGCTGAGCGATGTAGCTATTGATATTGGTCCTTTTCCGAATCTCGGTATTCCCTTCTTCCGAAGCACACGACCCATTCAGTTCAACAGCAGCTGGATCTGCTACTATCAGGCCTGAATGTCTCCCAATTCCATGTTACTTGTGGAGTTCACATGTCCGGAGTAACGGCATCAACAAAGCGATAGATATCCAACTACAATCTCTACAGCAACAGCGGTTGGAAATGCGTCCTATGGTACTCCGACTCTCGGTGATGGCTACTCGTTACCCCGCTAGCCGGGAATAACAACTTAGTATTCCGAGCCTCGAAAATGAGCTCTGTGCACTCCACGCCACGGGAATCTATTCCTGGTAACCCGGGCTCCTGCATGGATTCTATGGGATTCCGGGGCGCGGAGATGATTTTGCGGTACTCCGCGATTCAGCACCGGTCGCTGATATCATTGCTGTAAATTCCGTTTTGAACTCATGATTGTTGGTCAGGCATTTTGGCATAATGTCTAAGTTGTGAGCTAGATGTGTTATTTGCAGTTGAGACTTGTGGCTGAGAGCTTAAATCAGCAGAGAACTTAGTTAACTACCCTGTGCCCACTATCCACACTCGATCCTTTCACCGCAGTCATAACCCCAGCTTGACACTAGAACTCGCCATCCCTGGCCTATGGGGAGGAGTATTAGAGGCTTCTGAGCAGATCGTGTTATGTGGAACCAGTAACTCTCCTTCTTAACGTCGAAGCTCTTTTGCTAATGTGAGCGAAACCGGTTTAATACCCTCTTGATCAAATCAGCGGTTACTGGTATGGTAACAGTATAAAGGACCTTCCCGGCTAATTTCCACTCTATAGTTACTCTTGCAGCCATCTTCGAACTTTGGTAGGAGGGATAATACCCTCGGCGCGGCCTGCATCACCCAGCTTACTTCAGAGACGGAGGGCATATTAGTGGAGGGCCGAAGGCCGTATAGGTCCAGCCTGGGAAATGGGACTGACGGCAGATAAGCGGACTAGGGATAGGTCTCATGATAGCTATGTTTACTATTGGGTTTGCTGGCAACTGATCTAGAACATTGATCAGAGGTCAAATAGGTATCGCTCTTCGGCCTGTCCATGATCTTGTCGTTGGTGTCATTACGCGGTCCAGACTCAGATGCAGCAAGTATCATTGCAATGCTTGTTTTTCTTCAAGGCCAGAACAGCCTCGGCGTTCTGGCTGTTAGAACCACAGTAAAGAGAAACGGCGTTATATATCGCGTGCAAACGCTGCGCGCCATTATTGGGCGACTTATAGGCGCCTAAATGTTAATTCACATGATTCCGACGTTATCTGAGTATGGCAGGCAATATGCATCAGAAGAAGCTTACATAACTTGGATCATTATCTATCCGCCCCCCAATGCAGTAAACGGAATAATAATCATGTCGACGACTTATTACCCCGCTATTGCAAACATTCCGAAATCCTCCAACATCAAAATACAAATCCACAAGCAACCCAGTATCATGGCCTCCTTCGCAAGACCTGCCTCAAATCTTATCGAATTACCAAGTGATAAGTCACAGAGCCCGAACTTGACCATAGTAGACACAATTCTTTTTCATCTAGGCATCGCAGATATATACTCATTACACGCATCAAGCCGATCTCTGCGCTGGTTAGTGGATTACATGACGGATTCGCCATGCTTGCTCAATATCACGAGGCAATTGCAACCTTTTGTCAACGACCCGATGCGCTTCCGAAAGGAGCTTGGCAAGCACGACGGGCTCATTGCAGGAGACTTTGCCCGCAACTTCTTCGAATTTAACCGCTGGGAAGTTAGCACGCTGCTTTTATGTACGAACGGGGACCTAAATGCCAGGGTTTTATCAAGTATCTACTTGACCATGAAGGATACAGAGCCTATGCGGAACAAACAATTTTCCGCCGTGACAATACCCCAGATCTATATATTGTCATCGTAGCTACGCCTGATTCTCCCATCGTCGAAATCATCAACAAGGCTATTACGACAGCTGATTTGAATGTCATATCGTGGAATAAAGCCTACTCCCTACTTCCGATCCCAACTGTGGTATTTCACAAGTTTTATCCTATCAAACCCTTCGACAATGCCCTTGGCAAATCACTCCGCCAACGGGCCAAATGGGGTTGGACGACAAGGGACATGCTTTGGCCTGATTTGACAACTCGACTCATTTCTCGCAAGGAATGTCGTCAGATTGGCGGACCAAGCTCTCTAATCATCAAACTTGGAAATGCACCACCAGGGGACTACACTCCTGACTATGTCCTCGAGGGGAGCGTCTATTCTGTGGTATGGAAGTCGATGGATAATAGTCGGCGCTTATCTGTTACGATGCAGCCCGCGCCTGTTTCCTATGCACTTCGTTATGCACACGCAAATGGCGAAGTCGGTCATGGCTGCAAAGACTGGGAAAGATTCTTGTGCGCCCGGTTAGACCGTTGGACTTATGTCGAGATAGCCAAGATGGATCGTGATCAACAGCCACAAGGGTTCTACCATATGGCAACAGGGAACTATCGCGTTCGTATTCCTGCTGGGTACCAACTGCCTGAATCGTGGGACTATGCAGACGACCAGATTATTCCATGGTTTCAAGAATGGGAGGGAAGTTGGACAATGAGTAATGAGTACTATGGAAGATAATTTATAACCTCTTATTATATATTTAAAGATAATAAGTTTAGTAATTAATAAATCTGAGTTATTTATTTTTATATTTAATAAACTTATTATAAGTTATATTTCTAAATAATAATATATTATAAGATCTTAATCCGTTAATTTAAAAGACCCCTCTTTAACAGTATATAAGCAGAAATATCTTTTATAATATTAATTAAGATAATACAAAGCCCCCATAACCTCTTAACGGCACTGCAGTATCCATGCTATATCGAACTAGATCGCTAGTCCATTGCAGACTCTTCGACTTGCCGTCTGTATGCCATATCCTCCACCTCATTCAGGCTTTCTGCAAAAATCCGACACGTTTACTCGAGCTCATAAGGGTAGCCCAGAGCTAGGGTATGTCGATCTGCAGAAGACGTTCAGTATTATCGCTGTCTAGAAACCAACCAAGTGAACTGACTAAATGGCCGATCAGGGCCGGAAATCATTATATTTCCTCATCGTAATTCGTCATGCAATAGACTCTACACACAGTTAGGCACTGACCATTGAGCACTCCCTCCAAATATGTCCAGCCTTCACAGTTATTGCTGCTCCTCAAAGGGAAATAGTTCGTAAAAAGGGTTCTCTTATGGATCAATTAAGTTGGCCACAGTAGGTGTTGGAAAGTGCAGTCATACTATCAGCAAAGCTTTGAGTGGATAATTAGCAGACTGCCACCAAATCAGTGCCCTCCCCGAAAGAGGTCAACCTGTTTCCCCCCCTTCAAGCCCAGTTGACTGTTGTTGTAACCCGTGCACTTAAGTTTTCGGTTTAATCAACCCAAGCATGCATATCTTATCACGATTTCCTTATCTTAACATCGCGCATAGGCCATTTTATCTACTTCCCTTATCCCCTTCAAACATTATTCTTATACTCGTTAGAATGAGGACAATTAGAATAAATAATGCACCCACTCTAAAGATACCTAAAATGGATACTATTTCTTAAACTGACTTGTTAAAGCAAATCAGGATTATGTAATTATGAGGCTTTTACACACAGCCCCACTAAGCTTGCCCTTATCGGGGTTTTATATCTATATTAAAAGGTAACCAATCCAGCTCCTTAATGTTATTTATTTTTCACGGCAATAATTTCTTACTACTTTATTCGCAGCACTACTGGTTGCAATTATGAATATTATAAGACCTTCTTCACGCGAAGACTTCGAGATTGCAATTATTTGTGCACTACCACTCGAATATGAGGCTGTTTCACTTCTCTTTGATGAATTTTGGGATAAAGATGGAGATCAGTACGGCAAAGCAATCGGAGACTCTAATACATATATCACCGGCCGCATCGGTAAGTTTAACGTCGCCATGGCACTTCTGCCGCGAATGGGAAAGATCAATGCCACCAGCGCAGCTGTTTCAATACGTTTCAGCTATAAGAATATTCAACTTGCTCTTCTTATTGGTATATGCGGCGGTGTACCTCGAGTTGGAGATAATGAAATCCTACTTGGCGACGTGATTGTTAGCAAATCTATTATCGAATATGATTTCGGCGGACAGTATCCAGACAAATTCATCCGCAAACGCACAGAACAAGATCTAACGAAGCCGAACAAGGATATTTCCACCTTACTGGCCTCGTTTGAGACCAGTTATGGCTTACAGTTGCTTCATGAAAGGACTGCGAATTTTCTTCAAGAACTTCAAGCCAAAAGCCGAGCAAGCGAACACATCTACCCTGGGACGAAAGAAGATATTCTCTTCGAATCAAGTTACCGTCATAAGCACCGTGGCACACCAGCATGTATCTGCAACAATTGTCATGGAAGATTTGATCCTGTTTGCGACGAGGCTTTAAAAGCATCCTGCCATGATTTACAATGCGATGAAAGATATCAGGTGCCCAGAGAACGGCTTGAGCTTAAACAGCGGTTGGATCACGGTCATGTCCAAGACCCCAAGATCTTTATTGGATCCATTGCGTCGGGTGATACACTATTAAAGTCTGGAGAAGACAGAGATCGAATTGCAAAACAAGAAGGTATCATCGCATTCGAGATGGAGGGCGCAGGTATTTGGGAAGAGGTGCCAACTCTTGTTGTCAAGGGAGTTTGTGACTACGCAGACTGTCACAAAAGCAAGAAGTGGCAAAGGTTTGCAGCTGCATCTGCAGCTTCAGCAGCCAAAGCTATTCTTGAGCGCACTATCCGAAGAGACAGACGTACAGGCGATGACGGAAATGGCAAGTAGCTTTTGACCCAAAAGCGTATCTTTATTAACTTTTGAATCATACAGGTACTTCTTGTTATCGTTCTTGGGGCTCTTTTTCGATTGTTAGCAACATCGCGTCGCATGGGGCTGAACAGCTGAACAATATATCTATGGAGCAAAGAGATACCTTCGTAAATGCCCAGATATCGGATAATGAGGCCCGGGGTGATGGTACAAAACAACATAATACTATCCGAGCATAAATAACTTACTTGGAATGTGTATGAACGAGGGATTTTCTGTTTCTTGCTTAAGACCTTTGCATTAACTATAGTCAATATATGTCACTTTAAAGTGGCTCATGGACCCGACAGTATCTCGGTAGCTTAACTTCCCTTTCAAGGTAATGTCTCACCGTCATCACACTTGTTTCAGTTTCTCAGTCATAATCTCTGGAGTTGAAGGCTCCCAGTGCCAAGGCGATCATATCTACTCTATACCCTAGAACATGCAACAGCTTTGGATAGAATTTGCCTGCTTGCTATCTCTCCCAGTCGAACGATTATATGATATGTTGCCAGCCAAACCAACGATAGAGTTGTCTTGTTCCCCTCCATCCTCGGCTACATTTCCTCGGATGGTTGCTACCCAGCTGTCTCTAGTCAACTGAATCGGGTTGTCCCCAAGCTCTGTAGCGTGCCTCTGACAGATTTCTACTGGAAGCCGCAACTCCTCCGAGTCCTCAATCCCAAGCAGTCTTTGTGCATTCTGGGCGAAGTCGCCGATAGTATCTTCCCTGTATATCGGCACCGTAACATCTTTCCGGGGTTGGCAAGTACTCTGCCAAGAAACTTGAAGCCACTTGATAGGCTCGTCCTCTGTAAGTCATTTCTTATCAATTTACTGCGGGAAATGATTTCAAGGGCCAGACTTAACAATAACTTACCCCTTGTATTTTCCATCAAGATTCAAGAGGGTTGTTGATTTTGAATGGACGGTATCTCCCAGGAAGAATGAGCCGCAGCCCACCTTTTTATGCATATAGTTCTAGAGGTAGCCATGGCACCCTTCCAGGCTAGCTGCTCCAAATCGGTTCTCGACTTCAGACGCCAGATTGTTAGACTGTGCATATTGTAGGTACTCCACCCTGAATGGCTATACTGTATACCTGCTTAGACGGCCTAGACGGCTTTTTCACAAAGGGCTTGCATGATAATTTCTACTTGTCTCAGCTGCCTTCTAGACCCCACAGTTAGGCTTATGAAATGAATGCACTTTCAACTGAGGAATCGTGCTGATTAGTCGAGAATTGAAAAGAGGGGTACTCTAATCACGCGTGTCAGCAACTAAGTTTCAGTTCTAGCCTCAATGGGTCAATGCCGCATTTGGTTTTGCTTTCCGGGAGGAAAAGAGGGTGGAGGGAATTGTGGGAGGACAGGGGGCTTGAGGCTGCTATAGGACAGAACGCAAGCCACGAACATGCATTCTCGAGAAAAGGGGTGCGACAAACAATGTGATTCGGTAATGAGGGTCTCTGATTGGGTGTCTGTTGGTGCCAAGAGTAAGCAAGAGACTGTTTGGGAACAGCTTTGCGAGCCTGAATGTGGAGATTTAGCAATACATATAAACACTATTGATTTACGTTAACTAAATATCGCTTTTTGTCTTATCGAGATTGAATCTTTGAGCAACATGATCCCTGTCGTTTAGAATAACGCCCATCCTATTTGCTCTTTTTCATTCACATTCCAGGTGCTGCTTCTTCGCACACAATTTTCGACAATGTCTGGAATCATTGGCAATGTTGCAGCGGGCGGCGCAAAACAAAACAACTCTGTCGTCGACATTTGCCTTAACAAGAATGTCCATCTCAATTTTATTTCTCGTCCTACGCATATTGCAATGGCACAGGACTTTGGAAGCCCGTTGGCAACTAGATACGCTTATCGACCTCTCCAAGAACTAATAACATCTTTCGACAGCGGAGACATTGAAGCCAAACGATTCCATGGCCAAGGCACCTATAATAACAAGGTCGGCAAGATAATCAACCTTTTTGGAGACGTTCAAGACGTGTCGATGGATGAGATGATGAAAATGGATGGTGAAGGGTCAACTATCATCGGCAGCGTTCTTGCATGTCTCTCAATTCCCATGACAAAGACAACTCTCTGTCGCATTGTCGCCTCTGCGTTTATACTTTACATACATGGCTCAATTGACCCGTCCATGGAAAGTATTATCCAAATGGTTCAAGGGAAACTTGAGAAATATGCAGGCGCTATACTCTGCCGCGATATGATGTGCAACAAGCTTGAGAATACAAAAGAAGAGGTGTTGAGATTGGTCAAAACTGAAGCACCCCATGTTCATCACGAAAAGATGTTCCTCCCCCCCTTGACCTCAGGAGAGGAGCAGGATTTCGTTGCTTTCATTTTTCAGTTGTGGAGTTCGAAAGTCGAGGGTCACAAGATATATACTCGGTCCATTAAACTATTAAGCCTTTCCCTTATGCTATCGGATTACGGGTGGAATGTTTCGGTTTATGTCGAAAAGGATAATCCGTTGGACCTGGGAACCCCAGTTCTTATCCCCATCAAGCAGGAAACTGGTGCTCTCTCTGTCATTTATAGCTCTATCCACGAACCAAAGAGCGGCAGAACATTTGTCGAAAATCACGAAGACTATTACCCAACACGCAAGCGATTGTATGCAACAAGCATATGCAGGGCAATACACATGGGGCAGGTCGCCGCGCTGTCATTATCAAGGACCAACCAAGATCAGGAAGCCTTCATGCATGGCTATAATGCAATGGGAGAGTTCTGTGACAAAGACCTGGTTTTCGATGTCACAGTCAACTACAAGGGCATGATCATTTTAAAAATTGATTACTCGGTAGAAACACCAGACTTCCACAAGGGTTGTTCAACTGCTCAGAACTCATTAAGCTGTCGTGCTCTTATGAACCAGTGGTTCAAGATAGAAAACCACAACTCAACTCTATATCACACGGACGAAGTACACCATACCATTGTGGACCGGGTTGCTCATATGTTGAGCCACCTGTTCTCCGATTACGACTGGGCGCTTCTTGATAAAAGCATTCAGCAATGGCCACGCCCGCTGTTCCCTTTCACCAAATTACTTCTCAACTCGCCACCTGAGTGTCCACATATCTGGGCGATAGCTGGTGCCCTACTTGCCATGTTGGATAAAATCGTCCTTTCGCTTGTTAATCTTCCAGCTACTAGTCTCGTTCGGACTCTTGCTAGCGACAGCATTCTCATGTTCATTAGTCATAGTGGGGAGTATCTAAAGTATATGGATCTTGTGAGGGGTGGCTTGGAACCATCACTCGCTGTCAAATTCTGTGCTGCCAGGTTAGCTGGCTGCGATCTTGACCACGAGTCTTCACAAGATGATATGGGAAGGGTCATTGGATATTGGAATGGTCAACAAGGGCTACTTTTGACTCCTATCTTTGAGCGATCTCTTTATGATGACCTTCCGCACAACAAAGCCCATCCTATTACGTTTCACAACATGCCTATGGTGGGTATGGTAGCAGATGAACGCGGCTGGATACGATCCGGGCTAGTCAGCAACTTCAGTCGAAGGATCAAAATTTCAACCAAAATGCAACGGTCGTGTGATGTCGTTATGGAGTATCGACCGCACTTTGAACAGGACTCAAGAAGCGTGGTCGCGGTGGTATACTTGGATGGTGTTTTTCAAAACGTTTATTCTCTTTCTGCGGTTTTCATGCGCTCAACGAGATATTCATTTTGCTCTCATCCAATTCACACTCCACCTCAAAATTGTCTCCCAAAGTCTATGACACTTGATTCAATCCAGCCAGGGGAAATATCGATACCGGATGACCAAGAGCTTTACATGATCATACCACAACAAACTACACTATCGAGATGGTTCTGCGCCTTGGCATATAGGTCTCACAACCCAACAATACAATTTGGATGCCTCGATTGTGCTCTTAGTATTGCTAGAAGGTATACTGCTTCTGAGAAGTATGTTTCTGAGATAAACAGGACTCCTAATCTTATTATTCCTTGCCAGGATGTATCGAAGCTATTTCAGTAAAAGAGGAGGTCTCTATTAGGTTAAGAAAGTTTGAGACATGACATGATATATAATGGAAATAATATAGTGCGGGCCCTAGGTGATAGAACTGGCTTGTAACTTATGCAAGAATGTCAGATTAACAGGCTATTGTGGTAGTTAAACTAGGACTAGGCTGTTTTGTTGAATCTTGTGACAGAAGCAATGATTTCAATCTCGTCGGTATGCCCCACAAAGACTCGCGTTTTGCCACAGACGCAGGTCAGGAATAGATACAAAGTGAGAAAGACAGATATCTCGGTTATTGGAAGTCAGTTTCCAGGGTTGAAAACAGTGGAAATGGACGAAGACGAGTGACAGCAACTAGCAGCCGCTACCAAAATCCCATAGAGCGAATGCTTCCATATCTCCTGCCAAGTATATCTCTATTGGCGTCCCTGGCCAACAGGAATCGTCTTACTAGATAGGAATGTATAAGATATCATGCCAATTTTTATCCCCATTACCTTTTCAGCTAATCATTTTCAGTCTGCTCGCTAAGTAGCCACTACTCGATTCGGATAACATTTGCACGTCATATCCATCATCGGCCTGCCAGCCTCAGGTGAGTCCACTCTTTGCAACAATTGCCTTGCAAACTGCAATGAGACATTATTTGCTCTCCAGTGTTTCAGAGAGAGTAAAAATATTTTACTTCAAAGCCTCAGGGCCGACGCCGCAAGCCAGGAGTAAGAGCTGCCCTAGAGAATTTGCAATTCGTAGTCTCGTGCTCTGCTGACCACCGAGTGCATGAGGGATACGTACCCTCGTTAAACGCTTCTTCTAAGTTCTTGTAACAGACACTCAGTCTAGTAGATATAACTGGACCTTTTTGCTTGGTACGTTGCAATGGCAGAAGAAAAGAAGTAGCCAGCCTGGCTCTCGGCTCTGTATATCGGGGTTAGGGGAGGGAATGGTGGACGGGTTATCTAAGCTACCAAAGCGTGAAATTGGACGCGACATCAACGGCCACAGGCTCATGGATTGGTAGTGATCAGGTGTGTTCTCTCTGATCTGCTGGTTGCGCAACGGTGTATTTCACTGTGCGTATTTTCTGGCGCTTAAAACGAAAAGGGAGCACTGCAATATCAGTCAATCTTTGCCAGGGTAGTCGCCCTAGGCGCAAAGAATTGACTTACATAGTCCTACGTGTCTTACACATCAAATCTCAGGGATGACTGCAGAGGGCCGGGTCGCCCCAACCTGTTACTTGTTTTTTCATGGGGGTTGAAAATATGCAGCCAACTCCCTTTTCATCCGTGCCTAATGCGGTCGCGCCACCAATAGTCATGCTCTGAGAACATCACGTCTTCTATCAATCAGGGCTTGCTTCAACGAACAGTCGTGGACATACTTTCCGGGGTAGATGTCGAGCGATATGATCGACTTATTGTCAAAGAAGTCTTGGATAGAAAAGTACCGCTCGGAAAGCCCGTATATATAGGCGTTAAATGGTAAGTCTAAGAATAATAATTCTCTCGCGGGTTATAGGCCTCAAAGCGGGGTAAGATGTTATCTTGTGCGGCCTATCTAGCGAACTAGTTGCCTTGTTTTCAGGCCAGATTGTTTGGAGTAGATAGTGGCTTGCGTATTACGCAGTTGCGCATAAATCTTGTTGTAATACGCTTAGCCGAATTAACTGACATTGTCAGGCATAAAACTGGAGGGAGGGTTATCCAAATGCTACTTTTTTTCCTATCTATTACACCGCGATTCAGCAAAAAATGGAACCCCTAATAGGTCTCCTACCGTCTGGTCTTGAAGACGACAGCAATGGTAGCAGTTCTCTAGCCATCCCCTCTTTCAATTTCATCTTACCCAGCCGACCGAATACTCCCTTACCCCTCGGCGAGACCTCGTATCTGGGGTCAGCAGGCTTACTGGATGAGTCCGTCAGTCATGAGCAGGGTCTCAATGACCCAATATGGTCTCTAGACTTGACTATAGACAACACTGATCAGCTAGAGGCTGTCGACAGTTCTCGCTTTCCTACAGAAGTATCGGAACCTTTGTTGATGCTACCAGAAATCGAGTCACTGGAACAACAGTTGAGAGGCGCCATATGCCAGCACGCCCACAAAGAGTCCAAAGGCTTTCTTCCTCTGGACAAATTGAATGAAATAATTATCGAAGACTCTGTATATGTTGCACTCAGAGAATGCATACCGCATTTATCGCATGATGATGCACAATTTCATGCAAAGATGATCTGCCCACGATCTCAGCGAAACCACGGGGAACCATCCTTTCGACGTATCTTCGCGATATTAACGTTGATTCAGCAACCACAAGAGGTCTTCGCTTTCATGGAGAACAACATCACGGACCTTGACCTGCCTCTTGTCAAGATTCGGGGTGAGCACAAGGGTCGATATGAACTGAGACGAAAGTTCCAGCCAAATAGACCTTTGGAAGGTCTTGACAAGTGGTCGCCCTTCTTGATAGACTCGTTTGAAGGGTGCCAGTGGATGATGATGTCGCCCTTTTTCTCGTGGGAAAACAAGCGGGCTGTCCGCACCTATTTCCTCGCAGATCAAACCATCCTCCCTTTCATTGAGGATTCTTCTCGTGACGTCGACATGGAGGATGATGAGGATTTCCAAGGAGGCCACGGATCCATCTTCAAGGTCAAGATCCACCCAGCGCACCACAACTTCCATCACATTGCCGTATGTACAAGACTTTGATTGCATTGACCGATATTTGCTTGCTAAGTAGTGTCCCGCAGGAAGCTCATGATTCCGACTCTGCCTTTGCGGTGAAGCGCCTCCACTCTCGCAGTCGTGAAATGTTCTCAAGAGAGGTAGATGCCCTCAAGCGATTAAGTGGCCAAAAGCATATAGTTCCGCTTCTTGCTACATTTGAATACAAGAACAGCTATCACCTTCTGTTTCCTTGGGCGAATGCAAACCTGCGACGATATTGGGCCATGTTCCCTAACCCATCCATTGATCGCCGTTACGGGCTCTGGGTAGCCAAACAGTGCAAAGGCATGGCCGAGGGGTTGAGCATCATCCATGAGCCTCCGCCTGACCAGAGTGACGACTATGCCTACGAAGCTGCCTTGCAGCCAAGCCACAGGCAACCGCAGTCGTCACAGTCTTATGGCAGACATGGGGATATCAAACCAGAGAACATCCTTTGGTTCCGGAACGGGCCCAACACTGACATTGGAGTCTTGGAGATTGCTGATTTTGGACTCACGCGTTTCCATAACAGAAGATCCCGGTCTAATATTTCACCTGTTGGCATGGGAAACTCTCCAACCTATCGCGCTCCCGAATTCGACATGCCTGATGGACTCTTGTCGCGGTCTTATGATATATGGGCATTGGGATGTGTCTATCTCGAGTTCCTCACATGGTATTTCAAGGGCTGGGAGGGCGTCATGGAGTTTTCCGCCTTGAGAGAGTATAAGCGAAACAACCTCGAGGCCGACGATGCTTATTTTGAGCTGACTGGGGCTCCAGAAACAGGCAATATATGCAGCAAGGTTAAGCCTGAGGTAGTCCATGTGAGTATTAACTTGAAACTGTGAACGCCTCCGCTTCTCTACTGACATCTGACAGTGGGTGGCATCACTTCATCAACATTGGGCTTGTTCGCCGTTTTTTCACGATTTTCTCGACCTCATCAAAGACAGCATGCTGGTTGTTGAAACAGACGGTGAAGTTCCGGTCCGCAGAGCGACAGCAGCTGAGGTGAAGCAAAGCTTGGTTCGGTTTTATAACCGCTCCGGGTCAGATGCAACATACCTATATGGAGAAAATCCTTTAAATCTCCCCATTAATACCAGGTTTATCGATGGATCGGACTATGTAAACCCAACAAGTCGTGAGGGCAAGAGGCGATCAAGAACTGTTGCTGGGTCAGAAACCAGTATCAAGTCCAACTCGCCTGTACGACCGACTTATAGGTCCTGGGATCAGACTTCAGTCCCATCAAATAGAAAGGCCAAAACTCATCATGTAGGCCGGAGAAGCACCACTGATGGCAGTCCTGGTTCATTGTCACTATTTCAGCGAGGATCTGGGCCAACTTCCTTCAGTGAAACCTCTCATGGTTTATCGTCAACTTCTTCCAGTGATCGAGGCCATCGTCATGTGACTACAGCGCAGAAGACCCAGGACACAACAAGCGGCGATACAAAGGACAATAACTCCCCTTTAGCTTGTCCCTTTTTCAAACGTGATCCTAGTAAGTATGGGCAGACATGTTCCAGGGGCTGGGTCCATTTTTACAGATTGAAGTTAGTACCCTTCTTTACTATAGCTTATGCTGGATAGGATGCTAACGATTTCTAAGGGAGCATATATTTCGAAAACACTGTACTCCACGATACAGATGTTCCCGCTGTCTATCAAATTTTGATAATAGTGATAGTCTTGAAGAACACGTCCGCTCTGTGGAACCTTGCATATTGCGGGAATCCACAGAGGTTGAGGGCATAAGCGCTGAACAAGAACGTCGCCTCCGCTCAAGGAAGCGAACCAGAACGGAGACCGACTCAAATGAAGCGGATCGCGATACACAGCGATGGCGTGAGATGTACAAGATAATCTTCCCAGACGCTGATGCACAGACAATTTCCCCATGTGAGTAGCAACAAAACAACGACTTTTGACGCTGACATCTAACAAGGCTCTATGAAGATAATGATTACAACCATGGAGCCTACACAGCCGTTGGCTGCTCGGAAACAATTGCGGATTACAGCAAGTTCATAGATGGAGGTATCCCTTCCGAGGTTCACAACAAATTGCAGGCAACTATCAATCGGGAGCTTGGGGTTAGTGAACTGGAAGGCAAGAGAATTATTGATATACTCCCCATCCTGCAACAGACACTCTTCCAGTCCTTTCAGAACCACAATGAGAGTTAATGGGTTGAAAAGAAGCTCGAATGCTAAGGGCCTATTGGCCCCCAATCTTATTACACTTAGTGTTAGCTTTTTACAATTGATCGTAATAGGAGATAATAACTTACCACTGCTTACTTTGCAGAAATATCTTACTTTCATGCGTTTAATTAATGTAACTCTTAGCTCTTAGACCCCTGGAAATACTCTGAGGCTGTTGACAGTTACAAATTCCAGACGCTGGATGCCTAAGCGGCCTTGGACTATATCACGATACAGAAGCGCACATGAATCACGGAGGGGGTTGAGCAGCCTTCGTAACGTAAGCTATCATGTAACGGGACGAAATGGATTATATGGACTTATGCTTTTGACCGAGGCTTAAATAAGCTAGATGTGGCATGCATGGCATAGCCTTCTGACGGCGAGGGTGTAGCCTGTGGCGTATCTTATTCTGGTCGTGGAGTGTATTAGGAGCGATTGTGTCGAAGGCGGTGGCGTGGATAGTGGCTGCGGGCTGACAGCTGTGTTTGGGGCTTGGATTGGATGAAGTCGTTGGATAGCAGAAATATCATGAGAACGGAAGGACAATGGCACTGACAAGCCTCTTTGAACTGGACGACATGTGCAATGCAGTACTAGTATGACGATACATAGGAGAAACACGCCAACTGGATTTACATTGTTTGACAGTGGAAATCTTCAGTGAAAGGCTTGATCTACCGTCCATGGGTGTGACAGAACCTTGTATGTACTACACAATGCAGTTCAGTTTTACACCGCACGTAGAGAGCCTAAAATAGTATATGTAAGCAATACTTCATGCTGCTGACCTTGACTACTCTGCAGAGCAGGCACCCAAGTGAGCCAGGCCGTAATGATGGACAAAGTCCCACCAACTACGAAAGCACTCACGAGATGGGCATTATATGAAAGGAACAGCCTCCTGCACATAAGCCTTTTGGGTAATGAGTGGATAGTAAGCAGGTGGCACGATCTCTTAGACCTTCCGCATTCGATACCCGGACGTGTAACTTCGTGGTCGTGGAGACCTCACTTCTCAGTTCTATAATAACCTTTATCTATAGTTGATATCAGATGTGGTAGTGAAGTATAACGGAAAAAAAGAGCCGGGCGACCATATTTTCACAGACGCCCTCTAATCTTTTGAGAACGTGGTTATCGCATTCTCTGTCCTTATCCTTCCTCCAGTCACTAGAAGTGTCCCTAACTCCATGCTTGGTGCCGTTCTGCATACCCAGTGGTCCGTCGACCAGATAGAGTATCTCTAGAGTAGGCATAACCTTCAGTAGAGTTTTCTTCGATGAGAGCAAGGTCTGAAACTGAGCCCGTTGCCATTCGTCATGCCTACCCTATTTGTTTAGCAACTGAACGCGTCTGGACCGATATCCCGCATACTTTCGAGCTGAAATTGGAAGATCTAGACGTCTTTGACTCATTGAATTGACGAATCGCTCTGCGTTATGATTGCGACCTGGCTGCGGTGATGGTCGACCAGATGCGTCGAGACATCCAAGAGAAAACGGAGATTTCTACGCTTAGATTACACCTCAGTACCTTACGTTCGTACCGAGGGGCCTGGTTTGGAAACGTAACACAATAAACAGCTACATGGAGGACATCGGGGTAATTGGCGATCCTGATCTTGATTCTTTCCACGAGATGCCGAGGCTGCGAAGATACAGGGATGCATTTTGGTCACTTCTACCTACGATATTATCACCAGGTCTAGGAGATTCGCCGATAACAACACTCTCCCGCAGACCTGGTATACTGGGGAAGAGCAAGCAGTGCAAACTCAAGTCGAAGACGAGAGAGATAAACGAACGTCTGTGAAGCATGAATCCCAAAATAAATATCAAGATCGTACGATCTCAGTCCTTCCGCCTGGGCTTTTACTGGACATATGATACAAATCACGGAACCGGGGCTGGATGATAAGATTTGAGATTTGAACTGCCACGTGTCGAGCGCTATAGCAAATAGAACATACCAGGCCGCACTCAGCTTCTAACTACAGGCTACTTATTGGACGAATTAGATTGTGTGTGGCCAGCTGAAGGAGCGGTAAGCCAGTAGAGGCTGAGACAGTAGAATCAATAGTCGAAGGGCTATCGTAATTACCCCTCACATGTAGCACGCTGGTAGCACGACAGGCACTCAGACAATTGCCTACTTCAACGACAAAATATTATTAAGATCTGGCAGCCTGCTTTTCATTGTGCTGATAGTGAGGCCATAAGTATTACTTCTGGAATGAATAGAACACCTAATTCCAGAAGAAACAATACTTTTTGAGAATTGCATCAGCATGCGTTGCATACCCTGCAAATAAATGTAATTCTTTTGAGAGTTCAGCCTAGCAGCAAACTATTGATTAGTTCTGTCTGGACTTATCAATCTCCACTGTGGCGTTCTATGGCAGGATAGGGCGCTTTGGGCCGGTCGAGGCTCTCTTCTGCATCAGCTCTTGTACGATCTCAGAAAAGTGGCAAGGACGTGGCGAGCTGAGTGAGGAGAAAAAGGTTTGCAGTCATAAGGATTTCGTGACTTCGAGGGCGGGACCACGATAATGAGAGCGCACGAGCATCAAGAGCCGATGAGTCTCGTGAAGGGCAGAAATACATAAGAAAGACTGTATCCATAGCTCGAGACAATGTCAACTTTCAATCACTTACTATCTTCCCACTAGATTATATCTTTCAAACCGCCCAGTTAAATATTTCCTTGTCCACATCTCCATCATGGCTACTGCAATGGGTGCTCAGACTGACAATGGCTCTTGACGCTCATACCCAGTGCAATTCACATTCTCAATTGGCGGAAAAGCTTTTCTGTACGGCCAATGTCTATCTAATAAGTACTGGTTCATTCAGGAACTTCTCCCTGGTGGGAAAATGGGTTCCGTGACCGATTCAGGCACATGGGACTATGCATATGCTGTCCAGTTTCCATTCACGATCAACAATCGGGTCTTTTTCTGCGGGCACAAGGTAAGCACCAACTACTGGCTCATTCAAGAACTTCTCACGGATGGGAAAATGGGTTCCCAGACCGATTTCGGGCATTGGAACAACGCGTATCATGTTATGTACGCCTTCTCGATTGGCAACAAGAACTACCTCTTTGCCCATAATATAGCCACATTGTATTGGTTTATCCAGGAACTCCTTCCCGGCGGAAAGATGGGGAGCGAGACTGACCAAGGCCATTGGACAACTCGTTACGCGGCCCAGTTTCCATTTACCATTGGCGATACTCAGTACATCTATGGCCAAGATGTGGGCAACCCTTGGGCAACTGGGTCTATACCCAGCCAAGGCGTGTTAGATGCTGGGATAGCTCTCAACGTCATGATGGCTCCGTTTATGTTTCCCTTAGCTTTGGCAGTTGGCCCCCCTAAGTTGCATGAGCCAACACGTCGCTGGTTTATCCAGAAAGTCCTCCCTGGCGGTAAAATGGGTGATGAAACAGATAGCGGTCATTGGCTTGGCATTTATGCTGTGCAATTCCCATTTGCTATCAATGGCAAGCAATATTTCTATGGCCAAGATCTCGGTGTAGGGAAATCGATCATTCAGGGTCTTGATGATAAGGGCAAGATTGGAAATGAGCTGCAGAATGGCAAGTGGGATAATGCTCGGGAGGTCCAGGTCCCTTTTATTGTGGGAGGAAAGCAATATGTCTATGGGCAAAACTTGTCATCCCGTGCCTGGTATATTCAGCAGATAAATTAAGAGGTATGTTTCTAGAGTTGAGGCGATGTGTAGCGCTTTGGAATAAAACGGGGCTACTTCAAACTTGAGTTCCAAGTTCAAGTTGACAAAATGTAAGGTGTTATGCCGTTCAAGAACAGGATAACATCGGATCTTGATGCGGTTCCGATGGAACGATATAGAGATCATCGAGCGAGCATTTGGGAATACAGCAGGTGATCCCGTCTCAGATCTAATGATCGAGATGTAGTTTCTGTAAATCTATAGCATAGATCCGAAAACTAAACTCCGATAATTATACTCCGATGGTGAGATTCCGATGTCGGAGGTCTGAGGGCTGGGTTGAGTGACGTGAGATCCTCTCGTAGAATTTCGGGTTTGTAGAGAGGAGATGTTCTTCTCTTGTGCAGCAAGTATGATGCTTGCTGCTATATCCGGTGAACAGCCCGGTCAGAACTCTACATCCCAGAATCACAATTGATAATGGTTTGAAGTTTAGGGTTGCGTGTCAAAGCGCCAGTCACAGCTTCAAAGCTGTATTTATCGATGGCCCCAATTCAATGATTCAGATCAAAACTTTTTTATGATTTTCATATAGATAATGACCTTAATGAAACCGGCCAGGCCAATTTCTATAACTCCGGAGATGGAGAAGTGGTATGGGGGGATACACCAGACGCCCAGGTCCCGGACAGCCTGATCTCGGGATGAGATACCGTTAAGAAGAACGGAAAATTATGCCCAGGCCTTTCGGGGACCTTCGTGTGAGACGCTTGATGTGAGCATTAGCTGTCATGCCGATTAGCTTAAAATAACACTCTTATAAACCCCATTTCACGCTGGCCTTGCCGGAACTTTCGCTCTTCGGAGCTCGGGGGCGGAGACTTACGTAGATGCCGCAATACTTGGCTGAAGTGGTGCCGAATTGTTCATAGCCGTCACCATTATAGCTGTCACCGCCACAGCCGTTACCTTGACCGACGTTAACGGTATAGGATGGAGAGCTCGTATGGTATTCGGTCATGATGAGGTATGGATGGGTTGAGTCCTTTGAAGAGTGAACAAAAAAGAGTATTTTGAAGCGTGATTCTGCGATCTGGGGTCAACTGCGTCAAGAGCATTGCCGAAGTGAACGCATTGCGAGTAGATCAATGGCATATTTATCTACACTAGCTATCTGCCCGTGGAGTCTAGATTCATAGCGGCCAAGGTGCAATGCAGAGTAGTCGAAGCTATTACACCCTCAGTTCTCTGTCTTGCACTTCTATGAATAGCCCAGCCGTTCAAAGTAAAAATAAACCGGCCTATTTCCATCTGTGATTGGAGTTACGGAATTGCGCCTTGTTGAGTGCTTCTTCAGCTGCTGTCTTGACGTTCAAATTCAGAAATTATAAGCGACATCAGGACCCGTGGCGTCTGTCGTTAGTTTCAGCTTGAGCCTCTGCAGATCCTCCCGGTTGTAGGAACGGCGCGTGGAACATGGGAACTTTGCATCGGTTGGCTACTGGCTTGAAAACTGTATCTGTGTTTCGGTAAGGTCTAAATGGGATTGGGCTATCCAGTGCCGCCCTTTCAAGCCTCTTGATGCAGAGCCTTCTTTCTAGTACTTCCGTCCCTATGGGCTATTGGATCGGTCTGCGGCCGCGTAAGCTTCGTGCCGCAAATGGATTCTGACATAGGTCCTGTTGGTGGTCTTGATAATCTCAATAGTGTGAGCTCAATGTTTATTGGGCCACTGCAGGCCTTCTCAACACCTTTAACTACCAGCTGAAGCTCGTATCTGCAGCCACCTGAGACATTAATCTCCCCTCTTCTTGGCAGACTCGACTCATTGGCCATACTAGGTGGCTGACCTCCTTGTGAGGTCCCAGAAACCTCAGATGCCTCAGATAAGACATAATATCGCGGTTATTTGTTTGATCTGATGGAAAAAAGTGCAGACTGGTTCACTTGCAGGATTTCGTGCCCCCTGGCCCATTCTTGCTTGTCACTTTTCCCAGGTCTTCTCATTCCATAAAGCACAGTTTTAGGCAGCAAGGCGTTCAGAGCCTGATTTAATACTAAGACATGCAACGCGTTGCTGACTGCAGCCTGACTTTTGCCTTAGTCATCCCCCTCCTTTCTTGTACCACTCCCTTGCTTACCCCGCTCGCGAGACGCTCGTTTCTGCCCCAATGACTCGTATTTGCTACGCGGTATCGAAAAACCAGGCGATTCCGCGCCTATCGAAGTAGCTATTACGCAGTCATGAGTGAAGAAGCCGTATCTCAAAACACTGGGCGAAGCATTAGCAGCGTTGGTGCTTCCAATGCCTCCTCAACCCATGCCTCCATGTTGAATAAGTTTGAAGCGCTGAGAGAGGAAGCATTAGACGGAACTGAGAGCACTATACTCGCCATTCTTGAGCGTCCTGCTCTGTCGGCAGGCCAAGATACAATCCCTCAGAGCAGACCGGGCACGTCAACATCATTTCCATCTCAACAGGAGGCGTCTACAGCGCAGGCCTCAGATGCATCGGATGTACCACATTCAATTACCGATATATCCGACATCGTTAGAGCTACTGCACATAAGACTGACGAGTTATGCACCGATAGCCTTGAGGATGCGGAGTCTTTCCTTATGAGTATGTGGGAAATACTGCTCTATGTCGTCCGCATTATACCATACGACGATCCCGGCCAGGACTGGATTGTCTCTGTCCTCGAAACTCTGCGACTGAGAGCTAAGACTACCGTTGATCTATGAGGTGTACGTGTCATTGAAGTTCCAGACGATTCCGAGTGTAATGATATGATCTGACCAATGTGAAAGAAGGAAAGACAACTCTGGAGAGACTTCCCGTTGTTCTCTTCTTGCATACGTGAATCCTGGTCTGGTTCGTTACTCTGAATCTCCCACCACTTGGTTATTATGCTGTTCATCTTTCCAAGCTGACAAGAGGTTTGACAGACCCAATGCAAGATTCCGGAAACAACACAGTCAATATTGAGGATGAGTCTGCCTGGGTCAGTCTGAATGCTTTTGCAGGTCGAATCACGTATTATTATATAGTAAGTAAAATCTAGAATTAAGTTAATAAAGAGATTTAAAAAAGTAAGACTTTAATTATATATATAATAGTAAGGATTTAATCTTATTTATAACAAATAAACCTAACCTTAATACTTTAATATAAATACTAAAGATAGTTAAACTATATAATTTTATTAAGTTTTTAATATCTATTAATAAACTGCTTAACTTATTTTATTTATAATATATATATTAATTTTATTACTATTAAATAGAATTTTATAGTTTT